>BSBK01004133.1:1255000-1552500 GCA_027943335.1 Chamaecyparis obtusa
GGAAAGTGAGTTAGTTGAGTTGAATTCAAAAATGATTTCTAATGGAATGGGAGAGGAGGAATATAGCCGATAAAAAGTGTTGTCAAAGAAATACACTGGAGTGTTGACTAGGGAGGAAGTATTTTGGTGGAAAAATTCTAGGGATACATGATTGAAAGCAGGAGATAAAAACACCAATTTTTTTCACAACTCGGTCAAGATGAAGAGATCACAAAGCATGATTTTTTCCATTCAAGATAAACATGGCTAAACTCTCTAGGATGTAGAAAATATTAATAAAGAAATGATGAATTAATTCACTAACATTTTTTCTCTGGATTCCACTAACCTTACTATAGATTTAGGAATTTTGGATATCATCCCATGTTGCATTTCAAAGGCACAAAGCAATGCCTTAATGAGGCAAGTCTCTATGGTGGAAGTTAAGTAGGATCCCTTAAGTCTTGGGGGACATAAGGCCCCTAGGCCTGATGGCTTCCCTGCCATCTTCTTTCAGAAGGTACGGGACTTGTTGGCAAGGAAATGTGGGAAGTTGTTGAAGAATCATGAGCTAATGGATTTATCTTAAAGAACCTCAATAATAATTGTATTGCCATGATTCCAAAAAAAGCTAAAAGAGTAACCTTTGATCACTATAGGTCGATTGCTTTATGCAACACAAATTACAAAGTTATAGCCAAGGTTATAGAAAATAGATTGAAGCATGTGCTTAATTTTATCATATCCTCAGAATAGAGTGGATTTTCACCTAATTGGTCTATTTTTGAAGGTGTGATTGTTTCCCATGAGGCCATTCTTTAAGTAAGGACAAAAAAGACATAGAAGATGATGATTAAATTAGATATCAAGAAGGTGATTGATAATGTTAATTTATATTTTCTACTAAAGGTTTTGAGAATTTTGGTTTCTATGTGTGTTGGATTAAATGAATTGAAAGCTACATCAAAACACCTAGGATCTCAGTGTTGGTAAATGGGAGTCCTCAAGGTTTTTTTAAGACCACTAAGGGGATTAGGAAAGGAGACCTAATCTCCCCATTTGTATTTATTATTATGGTAGAGGTGCTTGGAAGGTTAATAACAAGTAAAATTATGAATGGCTAGTGGAAAGGTATTAATGTTGTAGAGGACATTGATCCAATATCTCACCTCTAATTTTTTGATGACATATACTTAATGGGGGAGGCCTATACAAAAGAATATAGAGTGATTAAATCCACAATTGACAGATATAGTTCTGCTTTAGGCCAGTGTGTCAATTGGCACAAATTAGAGGTTTAATTTTTCAACACAAGTGTTTAAAAGAAAAGATAAATTTGTAGGATCTTAGGGATGAAGATGGGAAGGTTTATGGGTAAATATCTTGACATCCCATTGTTTTAGGGGGAATGTAGATCCAATTTGTGGAAGGATCATAGAGAAAATTGTATCAAAATATTAGAGGGGTGGAAGAACAAATGGTTAACTTTAGTAGGAATAATACTCATGTTGCAATCAATGATCTCTACTACTCTGATTTATTCTATGAGATATCTCAAAATCCCTAAAAAAGTAATAAGATATATAGAACAAAGGATGAGGAAATTCTTTTGGAATGGTACTAACAATGATGATAAAATACCCTTACTAGCTTGGGATAAAATATGTAAGGATAAGATGAGTGGTGGTGCTACCATTAGAAATTGGCACATTATGAATTTGGAATTAGGAGCCAAATTGGTGTGGGGTATCTACTCCAATCCAAATATGTTATCGGTTAAAATCCTTGGAGCCAAGTATTTGGACTCGAAAGATTGTGATAGGATTTGAACAATCAAGGATCCACCAAAGAGGTATGCAATGTGTAATTTCATCATAGAGTGTAGAAAGATTGTGACTGATCACTTGACTTGGAAGGTTGGCAATGGGAGGAAGGCATCTTTTTAGAAGGATTCATGGAATTTTTATCCATATATAAAGGATGATGTAGAGTATTAGGAATTGATGAATTTTTTTATAGATAGATGAGGGGATAGAATTTTAGATTATATGGAGATTTAACATACTTAGTTGGGTTAGCAATGGGGATGGAAGAATGTAGATCATATGGGGATTTCATATCAGTAGATCACATTAATGAAGATACTTTTTTAGAATAAGGAAATTTTGGTGACAGACAAGGATGACAGTCTTATCTAGTGTGTTGCAAAGAGTGGGTAGTATTCATGAAGTTAGGATATCAACTATTGGATACTTCTAATATTATTTTGGGATAGCCAACCAAACTATGTTGGGGAAAGGAATGCCTCCATAAGGAAAGGTCCTTTACTTGGTTGGACATTAAAGGAAGAATTATAATAGGAGAATGAAGGAAGAAGTATAGTTTCATAGGGCCCACCAAGTTTGTGTTATGCAATGGTGTTGTCGAGAATGTTGATCATTTGCTTCTGCAATGTGAATTTGCCAAGGAATGTTGGGAGATGTTGAGGTTTAAGTTAGGTTAGTCAGGGCCTCTACAAAATAATGTTAAGGAGGTTTTTATGGGATGGCCTTTGGATCAGAGAAAATCTATTTTATCTAAGGTATGACAGATTAGCTCTACATTTGTAATTTGGGAAATATGGAAGGAGTGCAATCGAATAATTTTTCAAGATAAGATGGAGCCACTTGATAGGATCAAAGATAGGATTAATAGTTCAATTAAAGAAATTATGGGGGCAGTGATGACACATCTCAACCCTTGTGTTCCTTACACAACAGAGGAAAATCTTGTCCAAGATTGTCCAAGATGAATGACCTAGGATTAGGATCATATTTGGGAACACTGGGACGCTGAATGTAGCTTACCAAAGTGGGAAGGTGGGGGTTGAATGGGAGAGGCCTAAAAGTGGTTTGATCAAACTTAACTTCGATGGGGTAGTTAAGGGAAATCCTAGGCCTTTAGATGTTGGGGTGATACCTAGAGATTGGTTGGGAGACATTGTGGCCTATGCAACACAAAAATTGAATGAAGGAACAAATAACATGGTGAAAGCTAGAGTTTCTCTTTTGGATCTCAATGTAGAAAGACAGTTAAAGATGAACAAATTTTAGTTGGAAGGTGACTCTCAAGTCATAGTGCAGGATATTTAGAGAGGTGAGTCACAAACTTGGCATTTCTAGAGTTTAATTTATGCAATCAAGGAACTACTATCATCATTTGAGGATTTTAAAGGTAGCCATGTGAGAAGTGGGAATGTGGAGGTTTATTTGTTATCAAAATGGGCACTTTCCTTTGGTGATGTGAATGAGCTCAGGTGGGAGGATTTAAATTATGTGAAATCTGATTTTTTTAAATGAGGTTAGATTAGTGAAATGATTCCTTCTAGTGGCCTTGTGATTTGATGACAATTCTTTTCAATTTTTGTTTAGATAAGGGTGTTTTGTAATGATGATGGAGTGTGTATGTTATCGGGGCCTTGTGTAAGAAAGGTGTTTGCGCATGTAAAAGGTTGAGTCTATCGGCTTATTTATTACCTTTTTGAATTTGATGTGACTGGGGTTTGGAATGAATTAATTGCAAGTATCATTCTGATAGATGGAGAGGTGGAATGTGAAAGTTTAAATGACAAAGCATTTGTACTTGAGAATCTTGAGTAGGGAAGAAATTTAAGAGATTTGGTAGTGGGATATTGAGTTGTAGAAGAGTGGTTGGATTATGGAGGCCACATTCTCAATGGACATAAACAAGAAAAAAAGGGTTTCAAGGGCCCAGTTATGAAGGAAAGGCTTACTGGTCTATTAAAAATTAAGGATGAAGAAGTAATCAATGCAATTTTTGGGGTCATTGGAAGACAACTTATGGAGAGGAAGAGGAAATGGAAATGGTAGGTGAATCTAGACATTATTTCAATGAAAATCACATGGGGGATTGAGAGTGGGGAAGGAATAGTCATGGTGAAGAGAGTTTTGTGTGTGTGAAAATTATACCTGATCTGTAGACACAACACTCAGTAAAACATTAGAGGTTAGCTATAATCAAAATCATGCAAAATTGAAAGCTATCTAACCAAGCGATTTACTGCCTTCTAATAGGTGCGAGATTAATGTTCTCAGATTGTAATCAAGATCAGTGACCTAGACGACACCTAAATGAAGGATTTGAATGCAATTGATCTAGATATGAATTGAATGTAATTAATCTATTTTTTTGATATTTTCTATGCAATAAGAATGATAAAAACTGATATGAAATCTATGCTAAATGAAATTGATATGCTATGAATGCTATTGAAAATTGATATGCTATGAATCTAACAATGATATGAAATATGAATGCAAAAATAAGATTGATCTCACAAAGATGTCGATTCGCAAGAGCTTTGATTCTTCAATTCCAATTCTCCAGCGTGATTGTGCAAAATATGAGATGATTTGCTAAGAGTTGAGCCTTTAATTTATAGAAATCCAGGGCTTGGGAGGTGCATGGGAAAAAGCCATAAATCACTCAAATAACTCAACTTGATTTTTGAGTTATTTTTAAATAAAAGATAATTAACTCACAAAAACATGCAAAAGCTAAGTTTTAACTCAAAATAGAGTTTAGCTTTAATTGATAATTGATAGTTGTTTGCTTTTATGATTGTGCATGTTTTATTTATGAATTAATTTAATAATAAAGTGATTTATTTCCAACTTAACTGCTTTTAAAAATAAAACAATTGATTTATGGGTTAATCAATTATTTAATCAAACTTTTATTAAAAACTATATTATTAAATAATGACAACTTGCTTTAATTAATTAAATAAGAATTTAATCAATTATTCATATGATATTAGATTTATTGTCAAAATTAAATAATACAATTAATAATAGATATAATTAAATTTAATTACACAATTAAGTGGCAAATATTAAATCTAATTAATTAAATATGAAAATATTCAATTAATCAAACTTTAGGATAAATGTGATTTATTGCCAAATAATTATAAAATTAAAGATAATTAAGATAATTAGGAATATTACTAGGAATATTCCTCGATGCAAAATTTAAGATAATCAATTAGATTTGATGATGTTTAGATGTGCCTTAGATTAGGACTTTGATGTCGATTTCATATGATTTGATGATATAGGAGGTTAATGAACTTATAGCCCATTTTTGGGGTATTACATTTTGCCCCTCTTTGAATTACTGTGCGTAGCGCAGTGGTTCAAAGATAGTCTGTGTTTGATAAAGATATGAAATTGATTCAAAAGATAAACCGATCTCAAGATAGAAACCGATTGAAAGATATTGAGATAGGAGTTGATTGATATTGAATTAAGATGGAGATAATAGGTCTTGAATGACCAAAGATAATGTTCACTGTAGCAGCAAATGAACCTATGATTGTGAAAAAGTGTCAAAATGCCTGATTCTGAACCTTAGGATTGATAAGAAGTGAGTGACCCGTTCTAGACTCGATTGTATTAGCAGAACTAGCAAGTATCACATCCAAACCCTTCAGTTGTCGAAGAACCAAGGAAAGAACACTATGATCGGATGGTTGCAAAAACTGATACAATTTACAAGATTAAGAAAATATCAGATTGATATGGATCTTGATGAATCTGATATGCCCCAAGTGATGATAGATTTGCCCCGAGCGATGAGGACTTTTGATGAATCAGTAACTAGACGTGATTGTTTGTCTTGATCACTGATGAAAGATATTGATAGATTTGATCGATAGAATTTGATTTACAGACTTTGAATGATGTGCAATAGCATGCCCCCTTCGGGATTAAAATTGAAATCTGACAAGAAAAGTCAGCGTTGATAGTTTAGAAGCATGTTAATTGATCTGAGAAGTGGTTATACATGTCCGAGAATGCAGTCTGCATCGTTTGGAGGTCCTGGAGACCAAATTTGACTAGGTTTGACCATGAGTTGACCATGGTTGACCAAGTTGAAATTTTGATAGTTTGATGTAAGATAATCAGTTAAGTTGAATACTAGATTTCTGTGATGATTGAAGTTCGAATATGCAAGTAGTTAATAATATGAATGATCTCAGATTTGAATTTTGATCCCGAAAAAGGATTCTACTTGCTCTTTCATTGGAGGAACCTTCATGTGAGATTCAGCTCTTGTTAGACTTGAAGATGCGATTTGAAGAATCGTTTAAGCATTGGAGTTCGTTTAATCATTGTGAGATCTTGCAAACATGCAAAATGCAAAGAGACATGCAAATGGAAATGCAACCTAAGACCTAGGACCTAGTCACTGATCATATGTCGATTTGTTATCATCATTGAACTTTTAGGTAACCGGATAAATCAATACAATGCCCACTAGCCATGAAACCATAGACATATGAATATCGATTTGTATGCGCAAGAATCAATACAACACCCACTGGTCAACAACCATGGATATATGAATATTGATTTTGTTTTCGAAATGTCGGATTAGATATAAGCACCAAGGCACAAACGCCAGGATGACCTGAATATCATGTCCATTTTGATATAGCAATTTGTACAAGCATCAAAACATAAATGTCATGATGACCTGAGTACGCCTTGCATTACAAACACAGCAAATAGTCAAGAGATCATTCTAAATCCAATGTGAATTACCTGTAGTGACCCTTTATTGTTCACATCCTTAGGCAAGATTGCGTTCCACAGTAGGAGGAAGAACTCACTCAAAAAGACAATAGTTAGATCAAACTGCCTTGAAATTTTTTTTTTGGGTATCAATGGTCGAGGTACGCATGGCCATCCAATTCGAGATAGAGGCTCTTACAGTCGGACACCATTTCAATCCAGAAGTTCCAAAGATGTTAGATTTTCACATACAAGCAGAAGACAAAGAAAAGATTATGCCCCCAGTCATCACTCTCTAAATCCTATAAAGGACATCATTGAAGAGCTCGAAGGGACACAATATGCAAAAATCTCAATGCGAATCAGTAAGCATACAAGGAGATAAAAGCATGAAAAGCACAGATTGTTTTCAGTTGAGTTTTGATGTTTGATTGTTGTTGATGCAAAATCTTTTCTGGAGACGAGATTGACTGACTGACTCAACTTGAAGCTTCAAAGGACTCTGAGTGGATATGACATGTCTAAGATACATTGGAGACTATAAGATATGACATTGATTGCCCCCAAGTTTGAACATTGATAGGATACAGACGCTTGAGCTGATTGGTGTACAGACCGACTTATTGAAACCAGGATATGCAGAAACAAACCGGGAGATATGTACAAACTAAAGCAAGACGGAAAGCTGGGAAAGACCAAGATTGTGCTGATAGATGGAGCATTTTGGAACAAGTGGTGCCCGTTTGCCGAGTTTTCACCATCTTGGTAGAGATTCTATTTTTGCTACCGAGGTGCCTGTTTCCAGGTTTTCACCAAGGCACTTTTTTTTTCTTTTTTTGTATTTTTCATTTTTTCAATTTTTTTGAATTTTTGATATTTTTTGATTTTTTTTTGTGAATCATCAAGGTGCCTATTGCTAGGTTTTCACCAAGATGTTCATTTTTTCAGGACTTTTTCTGATTTTTAAGATTTTTTCAGGACATTTACCAAGCACTGAATGCCTTAGGCGTAGAATTTCTTCAGATGGAGAACGTTGATTGGTTCTCGGAGCTGTTCTCCTTCAGTCGTTAAGAGTTGATAGGCACCAGAGCCAAAAGTAGCAGTGATTACAAAGGGACCCAGCCAGTTGGGTTCGAACTTCCCCTTGCGTTCTCGATGTGATTGATTTTTAGGATTTTCTCTCAACACTAGATCGCCAACCTGAAATTCTCTATGTCTGACTTTCTTGTTGTAGCCTCTAGACATTCTTTTCTGATACACTCTGAGATGATCATACGCTGCTTGTCTGCGCTCATCTAGTAGTTCAAGTTCTTGTAACCTCGACACTCTGTAGTCTTCATCAGTGACAAGTCCATGCATTCTGATTCTGAGTGATGGGATTTCAACCTTAATAGGTAGTACTGCTTCAGACCCATAAACTAAAGTGAAAGGTGTAGCCCCAGTAGGAGTTCTGATACTTGTTCTGACAATCATTTTGATACTTGTTCTGATACTAGTTCTGATACTGATTCTGATAATTGTTCTAATACTGGTTCTGATACTGATTCTGATACTGATTCTGATACTGGTTTTGATACTGATTCTGATACTGATTCTGATACTAATTCTGATAATTGTTCTGATACTTGATATACTTGATAGCATCTTTTTCCATTGCAAACTCCCAAGCAAGATCATATCGTGCAGTCCCAATGTCTAGCAAGGTAGAGAACAAGAGGGATTAGCAAGCTGGTGGAAGAGATGGAAGACAAGAGAATGAAGGAGAATGAAGGGAAGAAATCCTCAAGGGAAAACTCCTCAAGAATACTCAAGCTAGGGAAAAATTGTCATGTAAAGCATATTTGGATAAGTAGGGAAAGGCTAGTATAGGATAAGTCACAAAAGCGTAGTGCAAGAGCAGGAAAGGATGCAATCCAAAGGAGTAGACATGTCAAGAGGCTTCATAGCATTGTGTTTTACTCTTTCTTTCTTTTTCTTTTTTTAGATCAAGACCAAAGGGGAAAAAGATAGCGATAGGCGAAAATGAATGGAGGAAGATGGATATGAAAGTTAAACATGGAAGGAATGAAAGCAAGATCACCGTAAGATAGCTCACAAAATAGTCAAATGTTGGTGTATAGATCAACAATGTCAAGATCAAAGAGAGAAGATGGAATGGATGAAATATGTAGAAGAACTACGCATGATGCCTGATTGCCAAGTTTTCATCATGGTACTTATCCAAGGTGCCACAAGGAAGTGGTTTTCACCATAGGATGAATTTATTTCTCTTTACTTTTGCTACCAAGGTGCCTGTTTCCAGGTTTTCACCAAGGCACATTTTCAATTTATTTTATTTTTCATTTCTTTTTTTTTTTTGGAAGAAGGCAAGCTTTCTAGATAATGCTCCTTGAAAGGATAAACCATGATATGCCAAGGATTCAAAATGATGTGCTCAAAGATGCTGATAGGGAAAGGAACATGGAAGAGAAAAATGGAGGATAGGGTTTTATGTAAAGCGAGTGAGGTTGGAAGATAGGAGGAATAGGAAAATGAGGAAAAAGGATAGGAGGTATAAGGATAATGCATGGAAGGATTGTAAAAGGGTAGGTGGAAAGGAAGGCAAGATCAACGTCAACACATACCTTAAAGGGTGGTGAGAGGATGGAGGAATCGTGAATGAAGGAATACGTGAAGGAATATGGCGAATGGATAGCAGAGGTTGTGGTTTAGGTGCATGGAATGGAGGAATGCTTTTGGAAGAAGATGAAGTGGAAGTCTTTGGAAGCTTGAATGTCAACCTCACTTTTTGCTCAACACCAGACTCTTTCAAGAGAGACTTTGGAATCCATATAGCCGTAGGTTTTTTACTTCCTTTTGATGATCTAGAGAGAATATCTTCAATGATGGATTTTGGAACCCATACTTGTCTTGTAGTTTTTTTCTTAGATATCTCTTTTGACTTTATGCCTCCATATCGATTAGAGGAGACATGGTGATCTTCTTTTTTTGATGGATTCTTGTATTGCTTCTTTTTCTTGTATTGAACATTCAAGTTACTTCCAAAAGACTTGGGATTTGTGGAAGAGGGAGGATATGACTGGTTTAGATGGGTGGGTGGATGAAAAGGATTCAAGGGTATGCATCTATGTTGATCTTGAGGAAAGATGGGAGATGGAGGTATGTAAGGACCCAAGATGGATGGAAAATTAGGAGAGTTAGGAGGGGAAAGTGAAGGGACATAAGGACCCAAGATGGAAGGAAGGTATGAAGATCTTTGTAGTGGTGGAAGAGGTCCAAGGATGGAAGTGGAAGACGCAAAAGGATAATCAATAAGTTCATCAGCATCTATATGACAACCAAGGATATCAGCATCTTTAGAGTGAGCATTAGGATCTTCAATAGAATCATGGACATCTTGAATAAGAGCATTTTCTTTGATAGGATCATTTAAAGCTTGCGAAGACTTAGGAAGAGTAGAAAGTGAAAGTGAACATGGAGTGGTAGAACAAGAAGATGAAAAACTTTGATCTTGACAAGGATCTTTGGATAGCATAAGCTCATAATTTTTTTTTTGATTTTCAATAGGCTTGACATTGGAAGGAACACTATTTTTACCAACCTTAATGGAAGTATCATCTTTGGAAAGTGCAAGTGTAGTAAGGTTATTTTGATTGTCAATAAGCTCAACAGTGTAAGTAGTAGCTTGATCTTGCTTAGGTGAAGACTTAAGACATGGTGGAATGCATGAAAAAGGGGGTACAGGATCAAAAGAACCTTGAGGCAGATAAGAGACATTGGGAAAAGGAGTGGATGACATGGAGGGTTCTTGATCTTGATCTTTCTTTATGTTCTTTTCTTTATCATTTTTAGAGTCCTCTTGACATGGAGCCACTTCTAAGGACAAGGAAGCATGTTGGGATTGTATGGATGACTTTGGAAGAGATGGTGGAGGACAAGCTGAACTAGGGATTATAACATATGAAGGTTTAGGCTCTTTAGATTTAGCATTATTGAAAGTATTTGCAGCCAAGTGAAGGTTAGCTTGAGTTTCTTTAAGAGGTAGCCCTAGAGGATAACTATAGGGAACCACATGAAAAGTAGCAGGGCTTGTGTCAGATGAAGGTTCTGTGAAAGATTTGAAAGACTCGGAAGCTTTAGGAAATGTATGGGTATTGGAGGAAGTAGGGGATGGAAGGGAACCATCACTAGACAAAGGTCCAACATTAACATGATCTTGCTTGAGAGTGTAATCTTTATTTTCAGCTGGAGAGTTCTGAGAGGAGAGATCCTTATAGTATTGATGTTTCAAGCTAGCACGATGTATTTTATAGTCCTCAACAGTAGTAGATGGATCATCATCAAGGTATTGTCCACAAAAGCCATCAAAATCTCTTTCAAAATCAGAATCATATGGATCACCATCACGATCTATCCAATGTGACGGCCCATTTGTAGTAAGCAGGAATGAATGATGAGGAGGACTCTTAGGAATAGAGGTGTCATAGGTATCATTACATTGTCTGTCGTCATAGTCATCATAGTCTCCAAAGCTAGATGTGTCACTCTCTGTTGAAGAGATATCATATTGCTCAAATTTTTTTCGGGGGCATGGTGATATGTACAAGTCTTTATCAAATGGAAAAGAGTATAGAGGTTCCTTTTCTTTCCCAAGTTTGTCAAGCTGGACTTGCATAGCTTGTATCTGTTTCATTATAGCTGCGATCAGAGCTTCTTCCTCTTATTTACTGATTCTTTGAGACATGTGTACTGATTCTCAATAGCTACTACTCTGTTCTTGACACAGTGATTTGTTCGACAGAGTCTGGAATTAGGCTGAAAACATTGGATATCTTGCAATTTGACAATTTCTGACAACTCTCCCAAATTTTTCCAAACGACACTCTGCAGACTCATACGACACTGGGTAGTCTATGAAATGACAGTTGCTAAACTCATACGACAGTTGGGTAATACTGAAACGAAACTTGACAAAACTCATATGACTTTTGACTTGCTGAAATGACTTTTGACTCCAGAAAGATTTTACGTCAATTTTTGCAAAATTTAAGGTCTTCAATTTTGGATTGTTTGCAAATTGTATTGTCTAGATTTTGAAGGTTATACCAGATTTGATCATTTTTAATAGCCAAGTAGATAAATAAGCATGTAGAACAACAAGCAAGTGATTCCAAGCACGTCTGAAAACAATGAACAAGGGCAAAAGCAACCTTGCGCATGAACAATCAAGTGACCAAATTGTGCTAATCCCTGAGAGTACTAATTGTGTATGTTTAGAAAAAGTTTTGCAATAACGCACATATACTTGAAAGTGAAAAATTGGCCTCTCTAGGGTTTTTAGTAATGGTTTGACTCTGCAACTTTTATGATTCAAAGGGGTGAACTCCAATCCCGGCGCACCAGGGTTTTGACACAGTCCGAGAACTTAATCTTCAAGAGCTGCTAGGGAGATCTGACAACCCAACAATGAACCATACCCGTGGAGATTTCTTCCACAAGGACATTTATATAGCAGTTGTCACTACCATGGCGAAAATGGCTATTACCGCTTGAGGTTCCATCAACGCAGTTTTCCCTGTGAAGGGATTGTCCGCTACGGTTAACCCTCTCTAAAGATGACTCACAATAGTATACCACAAGGGGACTTGGCTCCAGATTCAAGGTTTTGACACCTCTTCACTTTTAACCCAAACAAAGCAAGCAGATTAATCCGACACGCTAAGACAAAGTTTTGTTCCACCAAGGTCTGTGATATCAACTCCACGTGATCTATCAACCTCTCCAGGGAGAGAATGTATCAATCAATAAGAGAAGACACACTAACCAATTTTGATTCACCAAAGCTCGTGATATCAACCCTACGTGATCTATCAACCTCTTCGGAGAGAGAATGTGTCGATCAATAAGAGAGGATGCACTAACCAAGTTGAATGTGAAACGCACTAAGTATCCTCCCTATCTACAAGGATTCTATCGTCAAGAAGGATTTCGCTAGGAATCCAATCTCTCAAGAATCACAAATAGTGTTCATAGGGCCTAATTACTATGTGAGCACAGATGTATGTTCCGAAAGCAAATCTACCAAAAGCATCCAAAAAGTAGAAAGAGGAACACTTAACGCTTAAAGCGAATATGAGATGAGTCCACAAGGTGGAACACTTAACACCTCACACAAGCTAAAAATGAGTCCACGACTTAGAAAACAAGGGAGTTCCTAAAAGCACAAAAGGGTTGCCAAGTGGAACATTTAACGCTTCTGTCCTGTTGACCCCTCCCCTTTATGGCGCTGAGATTGCAACCACGGGGCGAAAATGAGGGGCCGGCGGATTAGCGAGTCCAATAACCCAAGATAGCAATCAAGATCAATCACAAGTATTCTAAGACTACTTAATGAATCCTTAAGGGTTCACAACCTAGTATCAATTATGCAAGTGTGTAGAAATAGATCAAAAGCATGAAAAGATGCACACAAGCTTGACACATAAGAGATTTATTTTAAGTCCCAAATCAAAATATTATTAGATGAAGGAGAATACCTGGGATCCTTGCAATGCGCTTAGTAGATTTTACTTGATTTTTAGCAATTTTTGTTGAGCTTTTTCATGCAAGCAAGTGACGAACTCTCCAACAAGCAAACAAGCAAACAAGATATGCAAAATATATTCAACTTATGAAAACCATAGGGTTAGCTCTAAAAATTAATTATTATCAGTAATAATAACCAGCAATCAACGCAAATGACAACTCATATCATTCATTGAACCATGTAAAAAAATAAGTGCATACCCATCACAAAACTTTATTTTTTTTTTGCTGCATTTGACCTAGTCAACAAGATCTAATTTTTTTGATATGATTTTGGCCACAAAAATAGAAATTCAGAATAGAGACCCCTGCTAAAAAACAGAGAGCTTTCTAAAAATGCAAAAATTTTAGAAAAACCTCTTCATTTGTGCCCTAGAGACCCATTTTATCAATACAGACCAGTTTTTATAAATTGACTATTTGAGCTATGATATCATGTCCAAATTTAAAACACAAAGAATGGACCCCCTGTAGAATTTAAAGAGCTTTCCGAAAATATAAATTTTTTTGAAAAATATGCTGATTTGCGTCAGATATTAATTTTTTCCGGAATTTCAAGAAAAAATTATTAAAAATTCAAAACATCTCAGAAAATTCTAAATTTTTTACTATAGCTTCCATGACATGTCACCAACCTGCAAAAAAAATTTCAGATCAAAATTCCAAGCCGTTTGGGAGATAAAATTAAATCTTTAAAACTTTGGGGTTTTAGCTCCAAAAAAATCAAAACCAGCATGCAAAGGTGGGTTGCCCCACGGTGGGTGCCAAAAATGTGTGTGTGAAAATTATACCTGATCTGTAGACACAACACTCAGTAAAACATTAGAGGTTAGCTATAATCAAAATCATGCAAAATTGAAAGCTATCTAACCAAGCGATTTACTGCCTTCTAATAGGTGCGAGATTAATGTTCTCAGATTGTAATCAAGATCAATGACTTAGACGACACCTAAATGAAGGATTTGAATGCAATTGATCTAGATATGAATTGAATGTAATTAATCTATTTTTTTGATATTTTCTATGCAATAAGAATGATAAAAACTGATATGAAATCTATGCTAAATGAAATTGATATGCTATGAATGCTATTGAAAATTGATATGCTATGAATCTAACAATGATATGAAATATGAATGCAAAAATAAGATTGATCTCACAAAGATGTCGATTCGCAAGAGCTTTGATTCTTCAATTCCAATTCTCCAGCGTGATTGTGCAAAATATGAGATGATTTGCTAAGAGTTGAGCCTTTAATTTATAGAAATCTAGGGCTTGGGAGGTGCATGGGAAAAAGCCATAAATCACTCAAATAACTCAACTTGATTTTTGAGTTATTTTTAAATAAAAGATAATTAACTCACAAAAACATGCAAAAGCTAAGTTTTAACTCAAAATAGAGTTTAGCTTTAATTGATAATTGATAGTTGTTTGCTTTTATGATTGTGCATGTTTTATTTATGAATTAATTTAATAATAAAGTGATTTATTTCCAACTTAACTGCTTTTAAAAATAAAACAATTGATTTATGGGTTAATCAATTATTTAATCAAACTTTTATTAAAAACTATATTATTAAATAATGACAACTTGCTTTAATTAATTAAATAAGAATTTAATCAATTATTCATATGATATTAGATTTATTGTCAAAATTAAATAATACAATTAATAATAGATATAATTAAATTTAATTACACAATTAAGTGGCAAATATTAAATCTAATTAATTAAATATGAAAATATTCAATTAATCAAACTTTAGGATAAATGTGATTTATTGCCAAATAATTATAAAATTAAAGATAATTAAGATAATTAGGAATATTACTAGGAATATTCCTCGATGCAAAATTTAAGATAATCAATTAGATTTGATGATGTTTAGATGTGCCTTAGATTAGGACTTTGATGTCGATTTCATATGATTTGATGATATAGGAGGTTAATGAACTTATAGCCCATTTTTGGGGTATTACAAGTTTTACTAGTTTGTTTGAAGATGACATACTACTAGTGTTCGATTCCATTCTAGAGTGAGCAATCCCTGGAATCGGTTCAGATATATTAGAGTGTTTTGAGGATGAATACAAGGCATGGGTTTTTGGGTTAGTTCCTTTTGTGTGATGGTAGGGGGAAGTTGAGAAAGGTGCTTACAAGGCATAAATCACCATGGCCTGGTAGAAGCTAAAACAAGCCATAATAGAGCATGAAATAGTTGTTATGGTGGAGCCGAGGGTTTTTAGGGTTGTGATTCCAAGAAAGATGAGGACTAGAAGTGGTAGGAAACGTCACCACAATCCTTAGCTTGAAAAAAGGTTTTTGAATTACAAATTTTGAATTTTTTTTTCTATTGATGATAATGCTACAAGTGCCTTTTTGGTTGTTGGAGCTCCAAGTTTGCAAGGCAAGGATGTCCTTTTGTGTGAGGCAACATCAGGTCAAGGTTTTTTATTGGTGGTTTAAGTTCATGATGATGTGTTTTTCTCATGGGGAGGCACTAATCGCACTTGTCAGATGGTTGAGATGAAGGATCAGGGTGAGTTTGTTAGATGGCGGAACTGTAGGTGTTGAACGAGCTTAGGTGTTTTGATCGAGTCAAGCTTGGGGTGATGGCCTTTCAAGGTGGTGCTACTTTTTGATGCATTTGTGGTTAAGTTAAAACCTAGGTTATATCTATTTTAGGCTCATTATATATTTCTATGTAATGATATATGCTGGGTTGTTTGAAGGTAGATGATGGAGCTATAGGCTCCCTTAGGAGGAGTAAAGTTTAGAGTGAAGGGATTTTCTCTAGATATGTCTATGGTGACCCATTTTTAAATATTATGTAATCCTTTTATTTGATATTTAATAAAATCATGCTGTTACCGATTAAAAAAAAAGAAAAAGCATTAGTCAATAGAGCAAATTGATAGTGACCAAGGTTTTTTTCTTGTTCAAAGTCTAGAATTGTGGGTTTTAGTTTACTCTTGATGAATATAAGAGGGAAAAAGCCTTTGGTTGTATATGGGCTTACCTAAGTCAAAACTTGGGTATGAATTAACCTCCAATACAATAATGATTCTTGGAAAAGAGTGTGTCCTTGGTAGGGCATAGGCTACAAATGTCAAGGATATATTGAATTGAAAAATTATACCTTTGTTATGATCTTTGTGCCTTGAATCTTCATAAAATGTTGTTTTTTCTTTATAGAGTTCATGAATTCCTTCACTCATGGAGGAAACACATAAAACTGATGGTGGATTCTAACTTGAATGCTTGAATTCAAATATCTACTTCACTTTCTTGAAAATTATTGATTAATTTACTCAATTGAAACATGCTTGATGAGAATTGAATTAGGAGATGAGGGAGGTGGATTAACAAATGAGGGGTGGGGTTGTATTTATATTCAACCTCAAAAAATGTGTTTATAATTTTGAATAGGGTTAGTTTGTTAGGACACTTTTTCACTGGTTAACTTTATCACCATTAGTGGTTCAAATTTGAGCCCAAAATGGCCAAACACTAGCACTATAGTCCTATGTTTTTGGCTTGAAATTTGGTTGTTGAGATCAGGTTTGTTTTAGGATTCTAGATTTGGCTAAAAAATGAGCACAATATATCATCTAACAAGAGTATGAGGGAAAACCACCAAAGAAATCCTCAAATAAATGCGATTTTGTATAATGATACAATTTATGACATTATATTTATCTTATAGTGAGAGTATGATCTTAAGATCATACTATTGGTAAAGTACAAGATACCATCACACTAATTTCACCTAGATATTAAAGATACAAAACAACACCAAGAACCTAGGACTTGGGATCTTATCAAACTAAAATATCAAGATTAAAGGAGCAATATGATCAACATATGTAACACAGACATGGAGCATGCAATAAAAAAAGGGACATGACATCTAGGTCCAGTGAGGGTTGATTACTAGGATCCAAAAGAGAGTGGGAATGACTTCTAGGTCTAGTAAGTGCTGCTTACTAAGAGTCATGTTAGATAAAGGAGAATAAAAAAAGTCTAGGAATGTGTGTTGTGATAGTTTACTCTTGAAAAACATTACAAATAAAAACCACTACTTACTAGATAAACTAAAAAAATGTGGTTGCAACATGGGTACTAGAACATGCACTAAACACAAATATTGAAAAATAAAGTCTCTATTTATTATGTAGTATGAAATTACAACTGCAAAATATGTGTTGCAGTGTGCACCAAGTAAAATTTTGATATAAGACAACAAAATGGGAGTTGCAATGAGACCAAACACATCATGGTGTATGGTCAAAGTGTACAAAGAAAATATTGTGACGTGTGCACAAATTCTAACATTTAGTAGAGTGTATGCCCCCACATTAAAGTGATTTATTACGCCTTAGCAAGAGAAAATGCTTTAAGGTAGCATACATATGTCGCAAGGAAATCATGCAACAACAATTAAATGCCATCAAACATAGGCAAATCAAAGGTGATGATCACAATACATGAAAGATCACATAAGGGATGCACTATCTAGGGTCAATATTGTTAGAATAACTGAGAGGGGGGTGAATCAGTTAATCACTGTCCCAATACAAAATGTATAATCCAAAAACAAATACTTCAATTTCTGCTGCTTGGTAACTTAAAATTTAAAATACTTTTACTGTCTGTGCATTTACCGATTACCATTCTAAAACTTATAGCAGTTACCGATCAAATCAAATATGCAACATGTAAGTATGACATAAAAAAAAACATCACAATCAACACATAACACAAGAGATTTAACGTGGAAACCCTGTGAAGGGAAAAACCACCTAGGACTGGCAACCCAAAATATTCACTCTTCTGAAGTGAGGTCAGTGAAGACCCAACCTTGTTAAAGGTTACAAACACACTGTTAGGTGTGACCTTGTTAGAGGATTTAAGACCAACCGTTATCGTCCAACTAGCAGTCACTCTGGGATTGACAGGATAACAATGCTCATTCTATGAATGATACATAATAAGACTTTCTTAGTCCACTTGGTTAAGAGATTTGACTGTGTACAATGGTTAAATATGTAACAGTAGGTGATCTGACTTAATACAACTTCAATTGCAAATTACAGATCAATGTTCAGCTCATACAAATCTTTCTGATCAATAAATCAATTTTTTTTCAAACACTGTTCAACTTTCTATCCATCGGTAATCACTCTTTGTCATTCGGTAATGCTCTACAGTAGGGTTCTCCTTAACCAGTATGATCAGAATGCATGAAAAATTGTTCACATGATGATTCTACAGTTTCCTTCTCTTTCGGCATCACACAATGTGAAATCTCCAGTCTCTTATATAGACATGTAAACCATTTTCTTTTGCTCCATCAGATTTTTCCGCTTAATCATATTCATTGATTTTTCCTCTTAAACATACCTTAGCACTTGTGTCAATAACACATTTGATTATCATCCTTTAGATCTTTCCTAAATTTGGTCAGTTGTCGATCTGTGTGACAAACTTTATCTGTTACCTCGAATTCATACATTTTCCAGCTCATCAATCTTATCTGCTAAAATAATCATTTAGTTTATTCTATTCTTCTCGGTTAACAAAGAAACGTGTCAGTGAACACAAGCTCAGTTAACACTATGCTCGGTATACACTACACTCCATCGGTGTATACTAAATTGCTTCATTAATCGACAACACAGCTTTGTGTCTTTCAGCTCTTTTCCTCATCATAGATGAATGAAACATAATCAAGTCAATAACATGAAGTCATAGACTCATCAACAAGTTACTCAATGTATTCCTTATCCTCATCTATGATATCCATCTTCCTCATTTAGATATTTATGTTATTCATCTCTTTCACTCCTTCACTACAGATGTATCAGTATAGTAACTTACAAGATAAGTGTTGTCAAACTAGTTGACATCAATGACAACATAATACTGATTTAATCATATTACATATCTAATGAATCTTCTTAGTGATCTTAAATCACAGTTTCTTCAATCAGGTTCTAAATCAATTGTAGTTCATCAATCTCTCCCTTCGGCATTGATGGCAACTCAAGAAATATGAAATATACCATACACATACCAAACATGTATTCTACAACTTTGTGAACAAATGCTGTACAAGCTCTCCCTAGCTTAATATGTTTAATCACTACGTTACTCAATAGCATTACATATGCAGCTCTAAAATTTTGCAAATATGATCTTTTCAACTCTTGGATTCCTTCTTCTGTTCTCAGTAACTGATCTTCAATGCTCTCCCTTAGATAGTTCTCATCGATGCATATTCAGATTATCTCTCCCTTTGTTTCATATTGTTTATCTCTCCCTTTGACAACAATGCCAAATAAACAAATAAACAAACAACTCTTTAGTAGCCAAGTAACTCTCTATTGTCCGGTGCATACTCTGTATCTTTGTATACTGATATGACATTCTGTTCCAGTACCTTTCACAACCTTAAACATGATCCAAAGTGTGAACTATGCTGCATCAACATGAATGATCTTCTAATAAGATTAGGCTAATGCAACATCTGAATCACCTTAGTGACTGGTAGATAGGGGACGGACCCCAAGTCTAGTCCTCAAATACTCAAATGTATCTTTCGATAGGGGTTTTGTAAATATATCTGCAAGTTGTTCTTTTGATGTAAAAAACTCTAGCTTAACTTTCTTCTCCTGTACTTGTTCTCTCAAGTAGTGATACTTTATTGGTATATGCTTTATTTTACAATGCATCACTGGATTCTTTGAAATATTAATTGCACTGGTGTTATCACAGTATATAATCACCAACTTAGTGATTATCTCATTCATACCTTCCAGAACTTTTTTAATATATGCAATGTTTGAATAGTTTGTAGCAGCAACAACATACTCTACTTTGACTGTAGACTGAGGCAATGCAAGCCTGCTTCTTACTTGTCCAGGTAACAAGTCTTTCACCAAAGAAGAATGCTCCTCCGGTGGTGCTTTTTCTGTCATCCACATTTCCAGCCCAATCAACATCGGTATAGATTCTGAGTTCAAACTTGCCTTCCTTAGGATACCATAATCCATAGTCCTCTATTTTCTTTAGGTATCTTAAGATTCTTTTAGTAGTAATCATGTGTGATTCTCTAGGATTAGCAAAAAATCTAGCAACTATTCCCAGAGCATGTGCTATATCTGGTCTACTGTGAACTACATACATTAGCTTACCAATCATTGATCAGTATAGAGTCTAGTTTATCACTGTAGTTTCATCTTCCTTAGTCAATTTACATCTAGTAGCCATCGGTGTTCCCACAGGTTTAGCATCTTCCATGCCAAATGTTTTCAATACTTCTTTTATGTATTTAGACTGTGTGATAAATATCCCATCACTCTGCTAGATCACTTGTAGTCCAAGAAAGAACTTAATCTCTCCAAACATAGACATCTCAAATTCATTCCTCATATCATCAGCAAAGGATTTACATATTTGATCTTGACCTCCAAATATTATATCATCCACAAAAATTTCAGCAATAAGAATTGTATCATCAGTATCTCCTTTCATATATAGATTGATGTTCTCACTTGTTCTTATAAATCTTATACTTAACAAATAAGTATGCAACCTTTCATACCAGGCTCTCAGTGCTTGCTTCAAACCATATAAAGCTTTATGTAGTCTACATACCATATCTTTCTTTTCAAGATCAACAAACCCTTCAGGTTGTTCTATGTAGGCTTCTTCTTCAAGTATTCCATTCAGAAACGTTGACTTGACATCCATTTGATATACCTTGAATTTCTTGTGTGCAACATATGCAAGTAGCATTCTGAATCCTTCCAATCTAGCAATAGGTGCAAAGGTTTCACCATAGTCTATGCCTTCCTTCTGTGCATATCCTTTGCATACCAATCTAGCTTTATTTCTTGTCACTTCTCCATTCTCATTCTACTTGTTCCTGAATATCCACTTAGTACCGATAACATTCTTATCTTTAGGTCAGGGTACTAAGGTCTAGGTTTTGTTCTTTTCTAATTTTTCTATTTCTTCCTTCATTGCATTAACCCATTCATCATTCTCTAATGCAACTTTTACATTTTTAGGCTCATAATCACAAACTAGACATGTACCTTGTCTTGCTTTGCTCCTTGTTTGCATGCCAGCTTGCTTGTCTCCAATGATTTGTGATTCAGGATGGTGTCTTCTAACAAAAATTGGTAGTATCCTATCTATCCTTTCATGTTCATCTTGTGCAGGTTCATTTGCTTGTTCGGTAGGGCCATTCTGCTCATCAATTTCTCTTTCCTGTTGTTCGGTATTATTTTCCTGCTGACTGGTTATCACAGGCTGAGGTTTTGATAAATACTCTAGTTGTTCAATGTAAGTGAATCTACCATAGTCTTCTGATTCCTTTGTACTTTCCTCTATGTTCTTTTCATCAAACTCATCAACACGGATGTTAGTGCATTCAATCATTTTATTAGTAGTTTTATTCAGACATTTATATGCTTTGCTCTTACTAGAATATCCTAGAAATATTCCTTCATCACCTTTTGAGTCAATTTTTCCATTTCTCTCATCTTTCTGAATAAAACATTTGCTTCCAAAAATTTTGAAATAACTTACAGTAGGTTTGTGTCCAAACCACAACTCATAGGGTGTCTTTTTGGTGTCCTTCAATTGCACTCGGTTAAGCACATAAACTGCTATACTGATAGCTTCCCTCTAGTATGTCTGAGCAACATTCTTTTGTAGCATCAATGTCCTAGCATAGTCAACTATTGACCTATTCCTTCTTTCAGCAATCCCATTCTGCTGAGGTGTCCTCGGTGCTGAGACCTATCTTTTAATACCATGCTCATTACAGAAATTAGTAAATTCATCAAAGATAAATTCACCTCCTTTATCAAATCTTAGGCATTTCAATTCCTTTCTAGTCTCTTTTTCTACCTTAGCTTTATACCACTTAAACATCTTAAATGCTTCAGATTTTTCTTTTAAGAACATAACAGTCATCAATCTAGTATAGTCATCAACAAAAAGAATAAAGTACCTATCACCATAATAACTCTGAGTTCTCATAGGACCACATAGGTTGGTATGAACCAGCTCAAGTATCTTCTTTGTTGACTAATCCTTACTTTTGAAACTAGATTTAGTCATCTTAGCTTTCTGGCATTCATGACACATAACATGATCCGGTTTTGACAAGTTAGGAAGCCCTCTAACTCTTTTCCTTTTAATGATCTTAATCATCTTATCAAAGTTCACATGGCATAACCTTTTATGCCACAACCAACCATCTTCATTTTTCATCATCAAGCAAGAAGAATCATTAGTATCAAGATAAAATAGATTACCTCTTGATTGTTCTCTAGTTCCAACTAGTCTTCCTCCATCATCAAAGATTTTCACTTTCTTTCTCTCAAAAGCAACTTGATGACCTGAATTATTCAGTTGTGCCACACTTAACAAGTTATAGTTCAATCCATCTACCCAATAAGCATTATCACATTTTATCATATCATTTATCATTAAGGTTCCTTTACCTCTTACCATATAGGGTGTGTCATTACCCATCTTAATTGAACCTCCATTGTATTCTTCAAGTACATCAAACTTCTCCTCATCACTAGTCATGTGATGTGTACAACCACTACCTATGATCCATGTATTATTTTTGTTAACTTTAGAGATCAGTGCTGTTTCTTCTTCTTCCTCCGAGTCATCTTTCATAGCAACAAATACAACTTCTACATCATCATTAGAATCAAATTCAGATTCATTATCTTCAGCTATGAAACATACATTTTTCCCTTTGTCATTGTTGTCTCAGTTATCTTTGTTGTGTTGGTAGCCTCTATTGAATCTTCTCCCATAGCTTCCTTTAGATCGGTCTTTGGTTCTATCATCATCTTTCTTATGTGGACATATAGCAGCGTTGTGGCCAACCTCTTTACAATTAAAGCATGCCAAAGGTAGCTTACCTCTATATCTTCCTTTACCTTTGGGTAATCTTCTGGCCATAAGAGCTTCAAGTTCATCAAGCTCATCATCAGTATTACTGTCACTATCATTTTTATTACTCCTACTAGACTTACTAATCTTCAGAGAAGACATGAAAGCAGATTCCACAAATGGTACAACACTATTATCAAAATTATTTAACTCAAAGGTTGTAAGTTTACCAATCAGATTATCAAGTATAAGTACATTAGCAGATGCAGACCTTGTCTCATGAATAACAAATATTTTGATTGCGTAAATCGGTAATAAGGTTCTGAGTACTTTTCTTACCATAGTTTCTTCACTAATGACTCCATCAGATGCTCTAATAGCATGTACTACCTCTTTCAATCTATTTGTATATTGCACAATATTATCACCTTATTTCATCTTCATATCATCAATTTTGCCCCTTAGGCTCTCTGCTCTGGCTCTTTTAACATGCACATCTCCACTGTAAACTTGAGAAAGTTTATTCCACATGACTTTTGTAGTAGTGCAACTTTTGATATCTTCAAATTTAGCATCAGTGTAGGCAGAAACAAGTTCCATCATAGTAACATTGTGTTCATGCTTATCTTTCAGTTGATCAAGTGTCAGGGGACTTGGTGTCAGTTCTATATAACCATTCTCCATCAATTCTAGTGTTGCATTCCCAATTCTAGATATGTGCAACTTCATTTGGCTCTGCCATACGGCGAAGTTCTCTTTGTTTAGCTTTGGCGCTTCCCTCTTATACATTTTGAGATCTTTTACTGAAGTCCTTAAAACTCTATTCAAAGCAACCAACGCTCTGATACCAATTGTTAAAATAACTAAGAGGGGGGTGAATCAGTTAATCACTATCCCAATACAAAATGTATAATCCAAAAACAAATACTTCAATTTATGATGCTCGGTAACTTAAAATACTTTTACTGTCTGTGCATTTACCGATTACCAGTTTAAAACTTATAGCAGTTACCGATCAAATCAAATATGCAACATATAAGTATGACATCAAAACAAAAATCACAATCAACACATAACGCAAGAGATTTAATGTGGAAACCTTGTGAAGGGAAAAACCACCCAGGACCGGCAACCCAAAATATTCACTCTTTTGAAGTGAGGTCGGTGAAGACCCAACCCTATTAAAGGTTACAAACACACTATTAGGTGTGACCTTGTTAGAGGATTTAAGACCAACCGTTATCGTCCAACTAGCAGTCACTCTAGGGTTGACAAGATACTAATGCTCATTCTATGAACGATACATAATAAGACTTTCTTAATCCACTCGGTTAAGAGATTTGACTATATACAATGGTTAAATATGTAACAGTAGGTGATCTGACTTAATACAACTTCAATTGCAAATTAAAGATCAATGTTCAGCTCATACAAATCTTTCTGATCAATAAATCAATTCTGTTTCAAACACTATTCAACTTTCTGTCTGTCAATAATCACTCTCTGTCGCTCGATAATGCTTTGCAGTAGGGTTCTCCTTAACTAGTATGATCAGAATGCATGAAAACTTGTTCACGCGATGATTCTGCAATTTCCTTCTCTTCTAGCATCACACTCAATGTGAAATCTCCAGTCTCTTATATAGACATGTAAACCATTTTCTTTTGCTCCATTAGATTTTGCCGCTTAATCATATTCATTGATTTTGCCTCTTAAACATACCTCGAAACTTATGTCAATAACAAGTTTGATTATCATCATTTAGATCTTTCCTAAATTTTGTCAGTCGTCGATCTGTGTGACAAACTTTATCTATTACCTCGAATTCATACATTTGCCAGCTCATTAATCTTATCGGCTAAACTAATCATTTAGTTTATTCTATTCTTCTCGGTTAACAAAGAAATGTGTCAGTGAACACAAGCTTGGTTAACACTATTCTCGGTATACACTACTCTCCGTCGGTGTATACTAAATTGCTTCATCAACCAACAACATTGCTTTGTGTCTTTCAACTCTTTTCCTCATCATAGATGAATGAAACATAATCAAGTCAATAACATGAAGTCGTAGACTCATTAAAAAGTTACTCAATGTATTCCTTATCCTCATCTATCATATCCATCTTCCTCATGTAGATATTTCTATTCTTCATATCTTTCACTGCTTCACTACAGATTAATCGGTATAGTAACTTACAAGATAAGTGCTGTCAAACTAGTTGACATCAATGACAACATAATAATGATTTAATCATATTACATATCTAATGAATCTACTCGGTGATCTTAAATCATAGTTTCTTCAATCAGGCTCTAAAATAGTTGTAGTTCATCAAATATATGCATTAAATAAATAATGTATATCAAGTATGATTTTTATGAATTGACCATGTCCACCAAAAGTAGTGAACCTACAAGGACAATTGAAGAAGATCACATAAGATAACTAGAATGTCATTTTGGGTCAATGTAGAAGAGACCACAAAGATCTCAATAATTTGCATCATCCCCAAGAACATAACATAAACGCACATTTACATAAAGAGAACATTTATGATATAAAATGCATACAATATAAAGAAGAATAAAGATACATATGGAGTTCAATGCTATAATAGGTTAGGTCCATTTGTTTCCTTGAACCAATAGAGCAACACGAGTCATCCAAAGAGAAATTAAAATCCACAAAGACAAAATAAGAATTAAGTTAATAGGATCACATTACATGCACTAAAGCACACAAATAATCTACTGCATAAGTGAACTAATATATAAAAATGTTTGCATCTAAATATTGTAAAACATTATTTAGAGATGATAAACAAAATGCCAAAGGAGATACATCTAGTATGATAGATTGATTTATCTCTAGTGATAAACAAGGACCAAGCTCTAATGATGAACCATTGTGTGTGTGTGTTTATTTATTTGTGTCACTAGGATTTGGAGTTAAAATTTTTGCAAAAATGGAAGATAAATCATCATTAGTATCATAAATAATTTCAAAATTATCATCAAAATCATTTTCCAAGTTAATCACAATAGGAAATATAATGCAAGGAGGAGTATGCATCAACAATTTAAATTTTGGCAAATTATGTCAAGATAATTCTCCTCTCTTGGATTGGGTGAAGGATATTAAGAAAATGAGATCAAAACAACATTCAACTACTTAGGAGAATAATCACTTTTGGAAGCAAGCTAATGAGCTTTGGAAAGACATATTCTTCAACATTATCTTGCATTATAACTATGTTGGTTACAACTCAAATCT
Organism: Chamaecyparis obtusa; assembly: GCA_027943335.1. Classification (NCBI taxonomy): domain Eukaryota; kingdom Viridiplantae; phylum Streptophyta; class Pinopsida; order Cupressales; family Cupressaceae; genus Chamaecyparis; species Chamaecyparis obtusa. Next base: position 1,281,350 of record BSBK01004133.1, read on the forward strand.
TGTGTAAAATAAGATTAGGTATCACTCAACATTTATTCCTTTTCTTCACTTTCTCAAGGAATAGAAGGAACCACCAAAGGTTGGGAGATGAAGATGTTGGGAATTTTATTATTTTACTTTATAGGATATGGAGGTGTAAACCCAACACATATAGGAGGGATTGTAGGAGTAGGAAAGAGCCCCAGTCCAATATGTAGAAAATGAAGAGTTACTTCCATCTTCATAGATGTTGAAAGATCCTTAGGTAGAGTAGTTTAAGTGGATACCAAAGGATTACCTAAAGATAAGTTAGAGATTCTATTGGCTTTAAAATTATGATGGGGAAATAATAGAATATCTTTGTAAAGTTTAAGAGGTTGAGGTTTTTGAGGCCAAGAGTAATCATGGGTAAAGTTTCCATGATTAGCTGAGGGTTGAAAAAGACTATTATTTATAGTTATAACTTTCCCATTGTGAGGAAGCTTCAAAAACTTGTGAATAGTAAAAGGGATTTCTTTCATGGGTGAGCCAAGAACAACTCAAATTTACACAAAATTGGTCTAAGGTAGGGATAATGGAAAAGGTAACATCTAAGCAATTAGAGCCAAATTCTACAAGAAGGATGATGAAACCTATGGTGGGACAAGTGAAACCAATATGCACCTTAATAAATACTTCTAGAGTTTATTATACATGTCTTGATAAAATTATTGTCTATAAAGATATTCTTTTGTAATAACATTGATCTTGCATATTGGATCAATAAACACTGCATATGATAGTTTATCAGTGATTTTAATAGTAATGTATAATGTACCATTAGGTGCTTTTATGATATCGCTTGAGGTAAAGGTATTGTTAGGTTCACTCTTAAGCTTAAGTTTATCTTGGCCTATCAAGTTCACAACATTTTTGGATTCATTAGATATGTCATTAATAGTTGTATATATATAAGCGTTATGCTCAACAACATTGGAGAATAGGAAGATAATAGATTGGTAAAGATTTAGAAATTTTGATTAGGTGGTGCTATGGATTTACCCTTTATCATTCATACCATCCACCAATATGACATTAGAATCAAGGTCTTCAAATTCATGCTCCATATGCATATATTTATTTTTTTCATACTTGGGTTGGCGATGCTATTGACCAAAGGCTTTTGGGTCAAACTAAGGTGGCAAAGGTTTGGAAGTATCTATAGGATAGGAAATAGGAAACTTCATCAAATTACTATTAATCAATTAACGAATAATGTCATGCAACAAACCAGAGAGGGGTGTGAAGATGCAATGCTTGAATTTAGAAGAAAAGTGAGCTACAAAAGGGGGAGTTGTAACTAAAACTTGGGTATCAATATGATTATAATAATTGTTGCTATTGATCTAAGTAATAAAGTTCTTTTTTGTTTTATAAAGTTTTGAAATGTTTCATGAATCTTCATTCCTATCATTAGAGTCAAAGATGAAGAAGTGTAATATTGACTAACCTAAAGTTGATTATTACAAAGCAATGTGTATAATTGTTGGAATATGTCAATTTACAAAACAAAATATTTTCTCTAATTTTTATTTATAAATTATTAATGAAAATCCTTTGAATAATAGCATTAGAAATAAGATGAGCAATTTGTGTATAAAAATATTTATATAACACCTTGTTTACAATGCACTAAATCAGTCAAAGTTATTTGTGGCCCAATATTATTTTGAAAATGTTGAATGAATGCATATGCCAATTATTGAAAAGTGTAAATTCAATAACTAGGAGAGGAGAAAAACCATTCCAATGCTTTGTATTTCAAGGAATAAGAGAAAAAATTTGCAAGAAGATTTTGGTCATAGACACTAATACATTTGGGGAAAATTTCTAATGACCATTTACGATGGCTATGGTATTTATTTTTCTCCATTGGATATTACAAAGGGAATTTTTTTTTATAAAAAACATTACCCGTGTTCATCATAATTCTGATGACAGATGAGGATGTCATAATTTTGACGATAGAAGCAATGTTTTTTTTAAAAAGTAATGTACGCAGGTTCATTATAATACACAAGCACATTCAAAAACTTGGTTGAAGTATTCAATGCATTTGGTATGCATTTGGAGCCATAGTACTGATTGATATTCTCTATGCCATTTTGAAGGTTTTGACTTTGTTGTATTTTTTGGCAATGACCTTTATCCATTAATTTTGAAGATGAAAATGAAAGGAACACCTATATTGTTACTTCTCCTATGTATATCTTTAAATGTTATCTTATTCATGGTGAAAATATAATGATGTAGAGATCATATTTTTTAGAGAAGCTTGGCTCAATACAAAGGAAATAAAAGAAACCCACTAAATTAAGAGCTTCGGTTATAAATGCAAATGCCCAAATTTCTCTATGAAAGAAGAAACCCTCAAGCTTTTACACGGTAAATATTAAATGCAATGCAAGAGTTTGTAAGGGGGTTCATTATAATATTGAATTGAGCCAAGCTTTGCTAACTATGCTTAATCATGCCCTAACTTATTTTGTTGAACCATAGCTTGTAGATCTTATGTCATATGCTGATATTACAACATTTATTTTGGTGTCTTCAATGTTAAGTGCGATATTACAAATACCAAAAACAAAAGAATCACAATGTTTTTCTCATGAAAATAAAGAGTTCCTAGTCACTTGTAGTGACCGAACCCTGAAATAATTTCAATGAAGAATAATTTGATAAAAAACTTTCATATAATGTCATTGAACCAACAAACTATCATGTATGTATCCAATGTGTCAAATGACCATATAAGAAGTGTCAAACTACTGTCATATAATCAAGATATATTTCAATTGTCTATTCAACTTAAACACTTACACTAGTTTTAAATGCAACTTTAAAGCATAGTGAGGAACCTGTAGAGAACATTTTTCATTCATAATCTAATTGTCATTTTTTCATCATTATGTTTCTGATTCAAACTATAGCATGTGTCAAGACATGTATCAAGTGCCAAGAACATGTATCATGTAATCATGTAACTACACTGAACTGATCAAACTAAATACCATAAAAAATGTTATTGAATTGATCCAAGAACTAATCAAGTTCAAACTGATTTGAGTCTAATTATATTAAATTGTCTCACACCGAATTATCAATGTTTCACACCAAATGATCAATGATTCACATCAAATGAACAATGCAAATATTTCACTAATAAGCATACCATTAATGCCTCCAAACTGATTCACTAATGAGTGTACCTAACAAGTTAGTGTTTGGGCCTCAAGGACAACACAAGGAGAGGAGCAACAAAATCAACACATACGTACACAATGTACAAGCAATATTACAAAAATACATAAAATATATTATCTTTTCATTGAAAAATATGAATTTCTCACAATCACATTGTTAAAAAATAAACTACAATAAATTGAGTCTCATATTTCATAGATGAAGCTTCTTAGCATGACTTTCCTTGTCCTCCCCTCTTCTCTATATAGGATATCTTTCCTCTTTTCCATCCTCTCCTCTTTCCTCTATTCAATTAGAGGTTAATTTCCTTGTATTTTTGTCCTCCAACTAAGTCACTTACCCCTCAAAAGAAAAGAAAGTTTAATAACTATTATATGATTTATAGAATATCATAAAATAATTACTAAATTACAACTCATACACTCTATGAAAAGAATATATACAACAACTCAACATTATTTTATATTAATATCTATCAAGGAAAACACTTGATAAATAATGATATAAAATAAATTTGAGAATACAACTAAATCCCTAAGGGAGCACTACATATGACCTCGTGGGTATAAGTTGAAGGATACAGAAAAATTAAAAAGGCGAAAAAGAATTCCATTTTTAATTCCATAGATACTTCTAGGGTATAGAAAATCCTAATTCAAAATAATATTTTCCTCATTTCACATTGCATTTCGAACTAACCTCTGGATGTAAAATGCCACTGACACCATGGTTTCTTAGAGGCATTTTGAGAGTGATTATAGATATTTCTAAGAGGAAACTGAATGAAATTGATGGGGGTTTCATATGAATTGATGAGGGTTTCTCCAATTTGAAATACACACCATAAAAGGTGAGTTTTTCATATCTAAAGATCTATATGTTCTTGCAGCTTCTCAAGTTTTATGAATCCTTACCCTCTATTACTTTGTTTCAAACCCTTAGACTGTGGAAACAATTTAAAATATTTGTGTGCATTTTGATTTTTTCTTGAAAGCTAATGAAGTTGTTGTGGAAATCTCTACAAATTTCACCTTTGACTTGTTCATGTTTTTGTGGATTTCCAGTTGTGACTTTTTCTTCTTTAAGATCTTGAGGGATTTCTTTTATGTGCTTTGCGTTGCCTCCATTCATTTTTGTATCTTTGAAATCTACTAAAGATTTGAACTCCATCTCTTTTAGATAGTGAAAAATAGCTTGTAATCTTTTGTGTATGTCGTATACAACATTGTTAAAAGCATAAAAAATATATAATTTTTTTCCCATTTAATATATGCTCTAGACATAGCTCTTTGTCTTGTCTAAGTGACCGTGTCTCTTTCTATTTGATTTTTGCAAAAAATACTCTATGGGCTTCTTTGAGAAAATAGGCTTTTAATCTTTGTAGTTTCTGTCACTCTCTTGGTGCAACCTTGTGTCCTGTATTTACATCTTTTTTTCTCTTTTTGATATCTAAATGGCCGCAAATCTATATTTTTCTCTGTGTTACTATTTTTCTCATACTCAAAACAAAGAATATGATAAGACATGGTAATCTTATCGCTTTATAACTGAACACATTGGGTTTTTTTGCCTCCTAATATCTTTTGTTGACATTAGATATTTGTTTGGCTGATCATTGGTGCTCCTTGGAATAAAAATATATATAATTTTTTTTGTAACAATCACTACTTGACATTACTTCTTTTGACATAGTTGATGATGACATTATTGACAATATTTGTAATAGCATCATGGACATTTTGACATTGAAGGTCATGATTCATGTTTTCCTATCTTTGAAGGCATGCTTCTATACTCTTACACATGCTTTTTTATTTCATTTTTTGAGACAACATCTTCCTCTAAAATCTTATAAAGTTGCATCTTCTCTACGAAATGTGTTTGTGTTGATTCAGTAGTTAATTCACTTTTGACTTAGTGGCATTATAAAATTTCACTTTCTTATTGATCCCAACACTAGCAAATTTTTATGCAATAGATCACAAGAATATATTCATGTTGAGTAAGGTGCAAACCTAATCTATGGCACCTGAGGATTCACAAACTACAATATATGTTGTACATTTTCTAAACTAGTGACAATTTTTTAGTTGAATACATTTTTTTTGGTTCATTTTCTTGATCATTACTTTGATTTATAAAGAATGGTTCACTTATATTGTCATCACCATTATCACTGATCTTTGCATTTGATAGTTGTATATTTGTTTTTCTCTCATGAATAGCTTTACATATAACTATAATTCATGTCAATAACTCCTTTTAAATTGCATCTAGTTTCTCACCACCCCTTGATATTGTTCTTTATGTATTTTGTTCAAGGAGTCATGGAACTCTAAGTTATAGGTTTTTTTTTTGTTTCATATTGAATCTTACCTCAACCCAATTCACTATTCTGAGACATTATGAATACTACCTCTTGGTAGATGAAAAACTTGCATATACACCCTTTTATCCATGGATCCACTAAAAATTATCATTATTTAGTTCATTATTCATGACTGGTCATCTCTTTAACCTCATGCTCAACTGCTCATAAATGTTCATGAAAACATTTCCTTTTGTAGTTATAGAAACCATTGTCAGTGGAATTTACATCATACTGTGATTTTTGATAACATGGTTGTCTTTTTTCAAATTCTTGCATTAAATATGAATTATCCACTATCCTGTATTCCTTTACAACACATTTATGATAGTAAAAGACTTGTCATTTATAGATTATTGTTACACTATCAATCATGTGGCATAATCTTTTATTGAATGCTTGACAAGTATTCTATTGAGGGGCATCATTGTCATTGTCATTATGTTGTTATTGTTATAGTAGAGTGATAACAAGAATCTAATCATTGTCCTTGAATACATAACTTATGGAATGCAATATTTAGTGAAGATATTTTTCATTGCATTGTCTTTTCCATTGAATAACTTCCCAATTTTTTTCATTTAGACTTTCCTGTAGCATGTTACCTAACATTGCATTCATGATTTTCTGATTTCGCTATTGTGGAATTTGATTTTGTTATTTTTTACTTCATGCCAATTTTATGTACTTATCCATTATAGGTCTTTTTCTATCCTGTAACACATTGGGCTCAACCCTTATGGGAGCCACATTTCACCCTATGTGATATAGGATAAACACCTCTAACTACACATGAAGAAAACTAGTTAGAAAATAAATGCATATTTTAGAGGTGTATGACATGATGTCTTGACATGATTTATATTTCTTGTTCAATACACATATGATTCAATATATCTATGTATAGGGATAAGTATATAGGATGTATGAGGCTTATAATTGCTTAGATCTTTTTTTATCTAACATCATTATTATCATTCAATATTCATGGTCTTGAAGAAATTTGCAGTAGTGAGATAGTGGGACAACATGACAATACATCAAGAAGTGAAACTCGATGAACCAGTCATTCAAGAAATGAATGGTCCCACTTCCTATTTAAACTCATTCACTGATTCATATATATGCCCTTTTATATTTGCATTGAATAATTTGGTTAATCTCATGGCTTTTGTGAGACAAGTGTACTTTTTATGATCAATAAAACTATCTTTCAAACATGATTTGCAATACGTTCACATGTTGAAACATTCTAAGTAATTTCTTGAAACTATCAGATAGTTTTATATTTATATTTATGCACTTGAATATAAATTAGAAGAGGATAAAATGTATCTTTTTCCTTTTTTTCAGATTCAGATCAATAAGCCCTACCTGAATGAGTTGTAGTGAAATTTAGGTAACATTTTGGTGTCATATGCTATATTTTTGCCTGCTAAATATCAAGATCAATTGGCTGAACTATTAATTGGGCATAGATTCACTTGGATAAACATGTCATAAAATCAAAACTCATTTACAAGAGCTATAGTAACCCTCCTAATTGATTGATCCTAGGTTTATGTTTTGTGATAGTGAAGTATGAAACTTCACCATCATGAATTATATATCTCGACCTGATCAATTAGCACGGGTTAGCAGTACTTGGAAAACTCAAAAGTAGACTCAAAGTAGGTTTATACATGGAAGTAACTCACTTTCTCAATTTCTGTAACCCTTCATAATTCATTGAGAATGGATGTATGTTTTGTGACAGTGAAATATAAGTTTCACTACCACAAATTGTATGTGTATTCTTAATGAATCAGTAAAGGTTGACAAAAACAAACCTTCTCACTTTATGCAACTCTGATAGACTGAAAAAATTGGAAACTTATTGAAAGAAAGAAAACTCAAAATGAACATGTTCTAACTGTGGTAGACATCACTTACTAAAAATTGAAAACTATCCTAACCTAGACTAACCAACAATGACAAACTTTAAACAAAGCCACTTACTAGTTCTAGAAAGTATTTGTCATTTCTAAAAAATATACAATGCCCCAAACTATTATGGGAAACCTAGAAAGGAATAAGAATAGATAAAAAAATAACAATATTGATTTCCAAAACCTCATGAAGGTTTTAAGAAAACTCAATGAGCCATTCATATTGATTATCTGGGAATGGATATGAAGGTTCATTAAGATCTACTTTATCCATAGTTAAATCTTTAGGTCTATCTTCATCACTAATATCATACCTAGGTGTAAGCATGGGAAATAGTTATTTGTTGGTCTCCATTATAGCTAGATACCTAATTGGGAAGCCTCTTGAGAGTAAAAACTTAGAGCTCTTTTGGGTGGCTTCACCTTTGTTAGCAACTACTTCATCCACAACTCCATCATGCTGCTCAAAAAGACTTACTCTAGGTAATTCATGTGGAGTCATGGCTACTTCTTTTTCTTCCCATTTATCATGGTTTTTCTTCTTTCTGATTACAATACCTCCACCATGCATAAATTCTTGCCATGTTGATTCCTCCTCCATGGTCAAAGGACCATCTTCTTTTTTAGGACAACTAATAACTCATTAACGTTATCAGCTCACGAAAGATTCTTAGAAACAACTGGTATTCTATCATCAAGATTCACACAAAAAACATCTATAATATTATCAAAATAGTCCTCCTCAAGGTTTTTATTAGTTTCCTCAGTATGAAAATATTTTCCTCTAACTAAAAGTTTAGGAACTAGATGTTGTAAAATCATTGCTGATGTGATTAGAACCATATCATCCTCATCCTTCTTAACAAAAGAGGGTAGTTCATTAGACCAAATCATGAAATCTTCTCTTTTACTAGCCTCTTCTCTTGTAGCCAATGGAAGTTCTTCAAAAATGGTCACCCTTTCATTCTGCTCAAAATAACTAGGAAGCTCATCAAAAACATTGTTAGCACCTCATGTCTAGCAGCTTCTTCTTGCTTGCACACATGATTCTCTAAACTATCATGCCTACCATTATCCTAAAATGAGTCTAATTTCTCTTCAAATGAGGGATTGACCTCTTTGAATCTTAGTACATTGAAGGCATGAGTCCCTTCTCCAAAGAATGGATTAGGGAAGGACATTGTTGACTAGGATTCTTTAAGGCACGTTGACTCTTGTAAAAACTACTTTGAGGAAGTGATGGACTATTTTTTTTTGGAACTACACTCTTTTGCACTGAAGGGAATTTTCTAAAATTGGGAATTGCTTCTTTCATAGGTTAGATTGTCACTTCAAATGATACTGGTATAAAACAAGGAGAACAAGGAATTGATTGAGCCTCTAGCTCTTGAACTCATGAAAGTAATAACCTTATTTTCTCTTCCTTTGGAGCTAAATCACTTGCAAGAGATGATTCATAATGCCTTCTTTGCAACTCCATATCCTACTTACTATAATAATCTTGGTAGGTACAACCATCCCACTGCAAGATACACTCCTGTTGCCTATCAATACGCCTCATCTTCTCCTAAAAATTTGACCAAAAGTCATCTATGCTTGTGTCAACTGCATGATAAAGATGATTCTATAAACACACATGCTAATTTAGAATAAATTTGGTTTCTTGGGGTTGCTGGTGCATATTGGAAGGTTGCAGTAAAGCTTGAGTAGGGGTGGGTGGGTGGAAAGCATATGGAACTTGCTAGGTAACTATTGTAATAGGTTTATTTTGTATGCAACTAGTAGTATAAATGCTTTGATATGGTCGATAGGATGATACACAAGGAACATTTTCATGGAAAGGAGGATGGTAAGCCATATTTTACAACTTCATCTTCTTGAAACCAAATGAATTTTACGTAGAGTCACCAGATATGTGAAGAGTGACCTCTCACATGTCGTAACTTGTTGGTAGCATATAAAAAATAACAAGTAATAAAAACTATTCTAACTTGTTTGATTCGAATAGGTCCCACCAGATATTCCAAAACTATTAACTCCTAAAAATGCACCCCATGATAAGTTGGAGAACTTAACTTTCTGGAGAGACATGGAAACACTCCTAGGTAGTGGGTCACCTAAAACTTGGAGTGAATCTCTGGAGAAGGCTGACTCCTATAGTACTCACCCATAATAAACTTTGTAGATGAAAGGGTTAGAAGGATAACATGTAAACTGAAATCTAACTCTAAAGGTGATGCACCAAAGACTTAAACAAGGAAAATGTAACCATGCTTGCATACACATAGTATTCAAATGGAAAAGTCTAACTTACACTATTAAAAATTATACTTTCATTGCATAAATATTTCACAAGAAAGCCATGTTTTATTAACTCCTAGATGAAAAGAAAACTTTCACAACTAGAAATAATTCTACAAATTTGACATAACTTGCAACCTGCACCATACAATAACTTTGTAAAAGGTGCTTAAAATAAGATAATATTGCAAGGAAAAGAAGATATTTCACAAGTAAAAATCATCAATCATCAACATGTAGACACTAAACATAGAGGAATGAATAGGTAAAACACTCAACTTCTATTGGTAACTGAGGTAAGATGTTGGGAACATGTCCAAGTTGAGTTACATATATACTCAAAACTATAAAAGGACTCTCAAAGTGACTAAGTGAAAAAAATTCATAATTAGAACTCTCTTCAAATGAGAAGTTTACAATCTTTTATCCTGTCCAAGAAAAAGTTACATGAAAAAAGGACCTTAAATGTTGTGGTCTGATTTAACAAGGATGCCTAGTTTTTAGGCCCTCAAAGGACTAAAAAGCATGTGAGCAAATAAAAAGTCCCTGCTTGACCTTATTCACCATCAAAGATCCTAAAAAGACTCCAAATCCTCCTAAAAGGACTAAAAGATCCCAGATTCTCTCCTCTTATTGGGCAAATAGTTTGAGAACAATTCAACCTTTCCTATATGCTTGTTCAACCCATAAATTTTAAACTGACTCATCCCTTGACTTGGCTCCTTCATAAATTTTACATTTAATACCACTTGACTTAGAATAAGCACATGTCTTCCTATATAATCTTTACCTTCATAATAGTTCAATAGCTATTATATGATTTATAAAATATCATTAAATAATTACTAAATTACAACTAACACCCTCTATGTGAAGAAGATATACAAAAACTCTATTTTATATTAATATCTATCAAGGAAAACACTTTAATATAAAATAAAGTTGAGAATACTACAAAATCCCTAAGGCAATACTACATATGACCCTGTGGGTATAAGTTGAAGGACACAGAAAAATAAAAAGGAAAATAAGAATGTTATTTTAATCCCATGGATACTTTTAGGGTATAGAAAACCCTAAGTGAAAACACACTTTTCCTCATTTCACATTGCATTTTGAACTTCCCTCTGGCTGGAAAATGCCACCAATACCATGGTTTCTCAGAGGCATTTTGACAGTGATTATAGATCTTTCTAAGAGGAAATTAAATAAAATTGATGGGTATTTCACAGGAATCAATAAGGGTTTCTCCAATTTGAAATGCAAACCATAAAAGGTGAGTTTTCTATATCTAAAGCTCTATATGTTCTTGCATCTTCTGAATTTTTCTAAATCCTTACCATCTATTACTTTATTGCAAACCCTTAGACCGTGGAAAAGATTTAAAATATTTGTGTGCATTTTGATTTTTTCTTAAAATTTGATGAAGTTGTTTATGAAATCTCTACAAGTTTTACCTTTGAATTGTTCATGTTTTGTGAATTTCCAGCTGTAGCTTCTACTTCTCTAAGTTGAGGACTTCCATTTAAAGGCTTTGAGCCACCTCCATTCATTTTTGTATCTTTGTAATATGTTGAAGTTTTGAACTCCATCTCTTTTAGAGAGTGAGAAATGGCTTGTAATCTTTTGTGTATGCGGTATAAAGCATTGTTATAAGCATAAGAAAACATATAAAAAAAATTTTCTCTCCAAAAATATGCTCTAAACATAGCTCTTTATCATGTCTAAGTGACCACGCCTCTTACTATTTGATTTTTGCAAAAAAATTTTTGTAGGGTTCTTTAAAAAATAGGCTTTGAATATTTGTATGTTCTCATCACTCTCTTAGCATAGCCCTATGTCATGTATTTATGCCCTTTTTCTCTTTTTGATGTCTAAATGGTTGTGACTCTATATTTTTCTATCTTACTATTTTTCTCATACTCAAAAAAAATAATATGACAAGACATGAGAATCCTAGCTCACACATTGGGTATTTTTTCCTCCTATCTCTTTTACTGACATTAGATATCTATTTGACTGATCACTGGTGCTCCTTGACATTAAAAACATATAATTTTTTTTGTAACACTCACTGCTTGACATTATTACTTTTGACATCATAGGCTGTGACATTGTTGACAGTATTTGCAATAGCATCATGGACATTTTGACATTGAAGGTCATCATTCATGTTTTCCTATCTCTAAAGGCATTCTTCTATACTCTTATACATGCTTTATTCTTTCATTTTTGAGACAATGTCTTCCTCTAAAAGCTTGTAAAATTGTGCCTTCTCTATAAAATGTATCTGTGTTAATTGAGTATTTGATTCACTTTTGACTTAGTCATATTATAAAATGTCACTTTCTTATTGATCCCAACACTAGAAAATTTTCATGCAATAGTTCACAAGAATATATTCATCTTGGAAAAGGTGCAAACCCGATCCATGGAACTTGGGGATTTACAAACTACAATATATGTTGTACATTTTCTAAACTGGTGACCATTGTTTGGTTGAATTCATTTTTTTGCCATTATCTTCATCATTACTTTGATTTATAAAGAATGATTCTCTTTTATTGTCATTACCATTATCAATGTTCTTTGCATCTGATAGCTATATATTTGTTTTTCTTTCATGAATAGCTTTACATATAACTATCATTCATATCAGTAACTCCTTTGCATATGAAACTAGTTGTTCACCACCTCTTGATATCATTATTTATGTATTTTGTTCATCGATTCATGGAACTCCAACTTATAGGTTGTATTGTATTTTCATATTGGATCTTACCTCAACCCGATTCACTATTCTGAGACATTTTGAATATTTCCTCTTGGTAGATGAAAACCCTTCATATACATCCTTTTATCTTTGCATGCACTAAAAATGATCTTTATCTAGCTCATTATTCATGACTAGTCATCTATTTAACATCATGCTCAACTACTCATAAATGTTCATGAAAACATTTCCTTTTACATGGTTATAGAAACTATTGTCAGTGGCATTTACATATGCTATGTTTTTTTATAACATGGCTATCTTTTTTCATATCTTGCATTAAATATGATTTACCCACTATCTTAGCTTCCTTCACAACATAATCATGATAGAAAAATACTTGTCATTTCTAGATTATTGTTACACTATGAATACTATGGCATAATCTTTTATTGAATGCTTGACAAGTATGCTATTGAGGGGTATCATTGGCACTATCATTATGCTATTATTGTTATAGTAGAGTGATAACAAGAATATGGTCACTGTCCTTGAATACATGACCTATGGAATGTAGTATTAAGTGAAGATCTCTATCATTTCATTATCTTTTCCATTGAATAATTGTCTTGTTTTTGCATTTAGACTTTCCTATAGCATGTTACCTGACATTGCATTCATAATTTTATGATTTGGATCTTGTGGCATTTGATTCCATTATTTTGTACTTCATGCCAATTTTATGTACTTATCCATTATATGTCTTTTTCTATCTTGTTGTGTGTTGGGATCAACCCTTATGGGAGACACATTTTACCCCATGTGCTATAGGATAGACACCTATAAGTGGACATGAAGAATACTAGTTAGAAAACAAATGCATATTTTGGAGGTCTATGGCATGATTTCTATTTCTTGTTTAATACACATATGAGTCACTATGTTTGTGCACAAGGATAAGTGTACATAGGATGCATGAGGCTTGTCATTTCTTAGATATTTTTGATCTAACATTATTCTTACACTTTAATATGAAAGGTCTATGAGAAATTTGGAGCAGAGGGACAGTAGGATAATACATCAAGTAGAGAAAATCAATGAACCCGTCATTGAGGCAATGAATGATCTCACTTCCTATTTAAACTCATTTACTTATTCATATATATGGTCATTTATATTTGTATTTAATAATTTGGTTAGTCTCACAACTTGTGTGACACAAGTGTACTTTTTATGATCAATAAAATTATCTTTCATATAGGAATTGCAATACTTTCACATGTTGAGACATTTTGAGTAATTAGATGAAACTATTAGATAATTTATATTTCTATTTATGCACTTGAATATAAAATAGAAGAGGAAAAATTGTACCTTTTTTCTTTTCTTCAATTTTAGATCAATAAGCCCTACCTGAATGAGTTGGAGTGAAATTTTGGTAACATGAGCATGATACTTTTCTTTTGATTTCTATTTTTGGGGTGTTTTGTGATGAAGTCTTAGGAACAACTATTATGGGTGTTTTGTGGTAAGATCCTTTACATATCCATCAAGTATTTAATTTTGAAACATATTGCAATAGATAACTTTGGTTGTGATATGTTGCACATACCTCAAATCCAAATATATATACCTTAGATGGAGGGGAAAACATTCATTGTCAATGCAATATATAAAAGAGTGTGTGTTCACCAAGATGTAATGTATAAAACATATGTGATATAAGATATGGTGTGTGTGAGTAGGGGGGAAAGTAAGATCTTCTTCTTAACCCCAAATTCCCAAAGGAAAGATCCAAATTGATCAACCACAAGAAGATGGTCAATACACAAATGAATCAATTGATGAAGAATATGAAGAAAGGAGAAAACCTTATATTTTTTTATGGAAAGGAAATACAAAAATCTTAATTGAATTGAAGACAAATACTAACCTCAAAATATGATAGATATGGAAAATACTATTTTCTAGTGTTTGTACTCAGTTTCAGGAAATTTGCAACCGGATCTGGCCTAGAAACATAGAAATAGAGAAAACCCAAAAACCTTCTGCTGTTCTGAGAAAGGTCGACCTTGACCCAAAACAGGGGTAAGATCTTACCCTGGGGCACAATCTTACCCCTAAAAGTTGACCTTGACCTGCACTGTTCTGACGAAAATTCTATTCGCGGATCCCAAAAGTTCATCGAAAAGGGTACTCAAATTTGATCTACGATTCGATGTCCCGCACCTATACCAGCAAGAAAAAGGGTTTTATTTGTTGGATGAGGGGTTTGCCTTGGTCAAACCCTGGTTTGGAATCAACCTTGAAATGTAATTGAAATTGCAGAAAATAAACAAAGTAAATGGAATAATTCACCTTGCTTATGTTGAAACCCTTGTAGAGGATTCGAATCCTTGAATCCACAAGTATGGATGCTCCAAATGAATGTAGAATTGCATGTAGGATGTCTCAAATCAATTAGATCTTCAACACCAATCTTGAATGGATCTTGGAATAGGAGGAGGCTTGAATGGAAATGGATAGAGAAATCTTCAACAAAGGGGCTCCATAGAGATTGAATCCTTCAATGGATACCAATGAATCTCCTTGATGAATTGGATCTTGAATGCTTGAATGCTTGAATGATTGAATGATTTCCTTATCCTTCTTTCTTTCTTGATTGCTTGATAATGGATGTATATGAAAAAGATGGCAAAAGATGCTTGATCGTGGATGTATCTCACACTTGATTGATTACGAAAATGAGAGAGGAAGGCTTCCTTTTATACTAGTCTAGGGCACAAACTTCTAGAGAGGTCGACATAGGAGAATTAAATTCCCATTTAAACCTTAACCCCTAGAAATGGACCTAGATTAAATATAATTTAAGAGTTTACCATTCTAAAATTTGAAACAACTGACCTAGAAGTGGGAAAATAAAGTTTTCGAAGCCTGACATTCGAAATCTTTTAGAACTTGAAATTTGGACCCAAGATTAGGGTTAAGGTCAACTCTGACCTAGGTCAGGGTTGAGATTGACATTGACCTAGGTCAGGGTTGAGGCCGACCTTGACCCAAAAGGTTGACCTTGACCCTAAGGTCAAGAATCTCAATTCTCAGGATCAGGTGCCAGAAATAGGTTGGAAATAGGTGGAAAGAGAAGTAGAATAAGGGGAAAAAGCCAGATCCAAGTCAAAGACCCATTCAAGGTGTTTGATATGACCCCAGACCACTTACTTAGAGGGCTAAACCAGTCCTAAATGGAAGTGCTTCCATTTTTTGATGATACAGTCAGTTAATTAATGCATGTGATACTCAAGCCATCTCAGTTCAATTATTAGATAGATTCTTGTAAAAATCTCTATATTAAAATCCATGTAAGAAATGCTCTTGTCATCTTGGTTCAATTATACCAAGGTGCTTGTAATTTGTTTCAACGTAAGAGATCAATCATGACAAAATCACATAATATGATACAAGATGAATTCATTTGTTATGAGATATGTGCATTTAGTCCATTCATATTAATTTCATTTTAGTTTCATATTGCATTCTCATGTGAACCTTATCATTTAGTTTACTTCATTACACCTAGAAACTCATTACCATACATACATCATCATTTAAGATCAAGATTCATAGATTTAAGAAATTCATTAGCATACATAGATCATCATGCATAATAAATAATCACATTCATATATAATCATCTAAGATAACCATATCATAATGCATATAGGAAATGTAACCACGTCACATATGATTATATCATAACATCATGCATGTAGATATCATTAATGCATATAATATGAAATCATGAGATCATGAGAATGTATATATATGTATCATAAAATAATGCCATATCATCCTACAAGTGTCAGTCCATATGATAAAATCACAATAAAATAATCAATCACAGATCAATCCATATCATAAAATCATAATAAAATAATAAAGTATATATCAATCCATAAGTCCATCATATACTGTCAATGCATCAAAGAATACAAAATGTCTGATGTCCAATGATATCATAATATAACAAGATGTATCTCAAGTCACATATAATAGTCTATGAGAAACATAAGATATAAATAGTGCACACAATCATGCATCTAAGTAGCACTACCCTCGAAATAAGTAATCCTCTATCATTTTTCTGTAGTAGAAGGACCGTCCTTGCCAGTACCATCTATCTTTATGTCTAGCATGGGAGGATGGGATGCCACTCCTATTATCTCAGAATGTGCCTATTGTCTTGAAGCTCTCACAACATTATAACTCTTAGTATATAGCTCCCAGTATGCTCGTCATGAGGCACCACCTCGTAGTATGCATTCTTATAGTATATTACCTCCTTCCTAGTTGAGATCATCAGTTTGATGGTCTCAGTTTAGTGCCCAAGGGATCTAGTCATCTTCATCTCATCAAACAGTGGCTTGGCCTCACCATATCTCTCTATAGACCTATCCCTCTCAATAGTGACATCTCAAAGATCCCTTTGCACTCTCTCAATGCAATCTTGTAGTGTCTCAATCTATTTCTCCAATTACAGTATCCTATCAGCCTACATCTATACAATGCCCAATCTCACCAAAATTGCATCATTGTATATCTCCTCCTCCTATCTCTATGTATGGTGTTGCACATAAGGAGCATCCTAATCTATATCTATCTACATTGGATCATCCTAAATTTGTATCAAGACATCCTGCAGAGAGATCTATGCCTATACCATGGGTTGAACTTGTACCTATACGTATAGCTCTACCTATACCTATGATGGTGGAGGCCTAGGTGCCTCAAATTTTTCTTGGTTGAGTGCCTAAATCACAGGAGGAGATTGCTATTGTTATGCCTTCTACCTCATTCTCAGTGATCTCTTCACCCCACCATAATCTCTAGCCTGTCCTTGTGCACCATCACCACCAAAATTACCATCATGTCTCTATGCGTGAGTTGCACCCTCATATACTCTCCTCCCCATCCTCCATGGTGGTGGTTTATTAGCCTCACCACCCTCCAATAGAGGTGGTACCTCATCATCTACAGTCAACTAAGGGAATGGATGATCTCTAAGGTACCTCTTATACTTTCCTGCCATCCCTATATCCCCTACACCTCTTCTTATACTCCAAGAATTGGAAGGTAATATCAAAAACTATATGCATGCAGTCTCATATGAAACCATGGAGCCCCACTCTCAATACTCCTTATGCATCCTAGAAAATTTGGCCATGCCTTGGGGCATCTCCTAAGTATGACCAAGCTGTTAGAGCACATAGGTAATGATTTGTCTCTTAATAATATAAGGGCTTTGACCAATTTACCACTGAGCCTAGAAATAGTAACCTAACCCCCTCTCATCATCCCACTCCTCACAATCTAATTATGGCCTCCATATAACTAAATCCAATGTGTCAAATGCATACCGCTAGTACTCCAACTTTCCTAGCTTAGGTTGTGAATAAATGCTCATATAAGTACACACTTAAGGTTGGGAGACTCCTTAGAATTTGGTATACATAGGGTGAGTGATCATATATGCTCCCAAGCCCAAACATTGAGAAATGTGACCCCAACTAACAAACTAGCAGTCTCATCATAAACAAACTAATGCCTACCATGATAAAGATGTGATAACATACATACACCCTAGAAAAACCTAGTTCCCTCATTCACCATCCTCAAAAGTGTCATACCCCATCCAACTACAAAACCATGGGATCTTTGATATGGGTAGACATAACCTCCCATGGTCTTGAAAATAACAAATATAAATGGCTCATATAACTCCACCATATCCTCCCAACTAACCTCAAATCCCTTAATGTTTCCAACCCCAAACACCTCTTGGCACTTTACCAATCCACCCCTCTAATCATACTACACCAACTCATTGGTGATGGGTAATCTTCGGATGTGATATCCATCTTCTAGTGTGACTAGAATCTCACTAGTGGGTAGATAAAATGTGCTGGTCTTTGAGTGGCAGCACTCATCAAGTTTAGTCAACATACCAAGGCTTTCCCTAATCTTGAGCGTATAAATAACATGTTGCAGACTGATACAACCTATATGATCCTATCAGTTGAGGATAGTGCATGTCTAAGATTATAAGTGATAGGATATCTCTCTTGAAACATCTTCACATGAAAAATATCCTCTTATACACACAAACAGAATAACAAGAATCTATCATGTAAACTACTTAATCCAATTAAGTGATATCTATCTATCTATCTAACTAACACAACTCTGATGTGTTTTATATTAATCACATTCCTATAAGGTAATTCTATCAATTATATTATGTAGTTGGATAATTAACATGCTTGCAATGACATTGGCTAACTATATCAATTGATAAATCAATCAAAAACAAATATAATCACTTAATGTATCTTATCACAATCAAGTTTATCAAAATCAAGTAGTTATCAACATCCAAAAAGCATTGTGTTATACATGTGCAGAAGTCTCACAGTCAACCTAATTCATGTATGCACAAGACAAGAGGATGTATGTGCAACAATTTTTCATTTGTGCAGTTATTTAGCATGCATACACAACAAAAACTGACACATGCATAAGAAAAATGTATGCGCCATAGAAACCAATATTTGCATCGCTAAAACTAATGAATGCACAACTATAATGCATGTGCAATAGAGTATAAAAGATGCGTAGTTGTGATATATATGCATGAATATCAAGTGTATATTCACCAAACTATGTACCTACACATTCATAAATCCTAAGATTTGACCTAGATACAAATGCTTAAAATCATAAAAAATCATAGAGGATTAGATCTACATACTAACTCCCCATACTCACATGGTCTCTAGAATTGTTGGACTTTCTCAAAGTGATGTCAGTGCAACAAAAATGGCATTTTCTTCATCTTTTAGATGTCTTTCTCCTCCACTCTCCACTCTTCAATCTCTAATTGTCAAGTGTGTAAATGAGCTCCTTTTGGCCCCTTTCCACTATTTATAGCCCATTTAGCCCTATTTGACCATGTATGTTGTCTGTGTAACCTTGGAACTTCCACAAGCCCTATTTCATCTATTTTTCTTTTGATGGAATTTATTTTTGTCATGAGATTGATTGACTCCATTTTAAAAAAAATTGTCAATCAATCTCCCAAGGGGGCTATTACCAGAGTTTCACTCATGGCTCAATTCAGGTAGAGCCTATATACATTTCAAAGAAAGGTGCATTTTTATCTTCCCTACATTTCATTCATGTGGCTAAATGAAAAAAAATGAAAAGATTACAAATGTCAAATCATTACATTTAAACAAATGTATGAAATACAGAGAAAATATTTTACAAGTATGCATTTGAAACAAAAGTAATCTTTATTGAATGTAAAATGTATATTTATTATCATACAAGCCATGATATTAACCTTCTTGTTCAATGCAAATTAAAAGAAACTTATACATGAATAAGAAAATGTGCATGTAGGAGGATGACCAGTCATTGCTTGAATGACTGGTTCATGGTTGTCTTGTATTGTCTCTATCTGAGCTCCTTGTCCTTATGTTTCCTTAATACTCCTTGGTGCTCCTTCTTCCTACATTTATCAAAGCAATGTGTTAGATCAAAAGATCTAAGAAATGACCAGTCATGAATCATACCTGATCATTTACATATGCATGAACTAGTTGATATCAAAGTGCATTAAAGAAGAAATCCATCTGAATCCATCATATATGTACACACAAAAGTAGTGCACTTCTATGAATCCTTACAATCAAGAACAATCAAGAATGAGGTCTCAAAAATTGATCCATAGCTCTCTATGTATGGAGTTGCAAGATTGTAAAATTGCTCTCAGCTAGAGCTAATAAACTTAATGACCTTGCTAGTCAACCACACAATGAGAGATTCAAGTGAAGACAAGGGCAAGAGTGCCAATGTCTCCAAGAATCAAATGAAATGCAATGCAAGTAAACTAAGAATGAGGATGCAAATATGCAAGCTATGCTATGAAAATGAAAGTACAATCTAAACTATGAAATGGAAATAACAAGTGTTACAATCCTTCCTATTAAACTAGATGAGTTATTCTAAAGCATGAAAGGAAATCTAAACTATGAAAGCATGAAATATGAAGCTACTATGCAAGAATGAAAACTAAACTATGAAGCAATGAAGAAAGCCAAGATGTGATGCAACAAAGATCTCCAAAAAGCTTCAAAGTCTTCAAGAATTCCTGCAGCATAAAGTTAGCATAAAAGTGAATGACCTAGAATGAAGAAGAGAGCTCTTCTTTTATAGGAAATGAGGAAAAATGGACCATGGAGATTAAGAGGCAAAATTCTTAATCAAGGGTGGAGCTTGAAAAAGGAGAAATCCATGTGCACAAGTATCCTCTAATGAGAAAATAAGAGTTGACTTTTGTGTCCATATGAGACAAAAAATATTTTTCCCTTTTTATAAAATAGGAATAATGCTTTATTTGTGCAACTTAGGATAAGATAAAAAGTGGGGGATTTTTATTTATTAAAAGGGGAGGAAATATTCCTTTTAAATAAATAAAGACTTAGGATAAATGGTTAGCCCAAGGCAAATAATCAAAAATGATAAAATAGGACTTGATCAAGGAAATTGATATAATTGATAAAATGTTGATTTTTGAAAATATTGATTCAGGGATTTGATAAATTGCAAGAATGGGGCCCAAAGTCTAGGCGACCATTTTAGGGTGCATACATTTGCCCCTCTTTGACTAATGCATGATCATTTCAGGAACACATGCAGTCAAAGAAGAATTGAAATGTGAGTTCATTTTGGGATCACAAAACAACTCAGATGTGTGTTCATTTTGGGAACACGCCCAGAGAAAAATAAACAAAAGATTTTGGACATGAGTTCATTTTGGGATCACATCCAAAATAAGAGATAAAAATCTCAAGCTGAGCAAAAGATCATAAAAAGATAGCTGAACCAAGAAAATCAAAGATTAAATCCAATAGGTATTGCCCCCTCAGAATCGAAATCGAAATCAGGTAGAGGAGAATAGCAAATTGATAAAAGATGATCAAATCATAATGAAATCATAATCAAAGATAAAGGATAACAAGATAACCATTAGGCAGTGAAAACATGCCCCAATGATGAATGAGAAGAAAAGAAATGGGGTGAATGGAAGACTAGAAGTGTGAAAGACATGAAAAGGAAGAAATTTCATCAAAGATCGAAGAATTATGCCTCAAAAGGTCAGTCAACTGCACAGAAGAAAGATAAATTTTTGAAATGTGATTTTGAATATCAAGATGACCTCAAATTTTGATTTTGAGTCCAAAAATGGATCCAGGACGTTGAAATTAGCTAGGGGTGCAATTTTCGCACAATTTCGAGGTGTTTTGAAATTTGGTCAAAAAGTCAAAATGCTATATAAGGGGCAAAAAGTGTCATTTTTAAAATCATTTGACTTTTATTGATTTGAGAATTTTGAGAGCTTAAAGAGAGAAAATGGCCCAGCAAGTAGCAGTTCCCATCCACAGACACCAATTTGAGTGCGCCCGGTTGCACAATCGGCCGCCACACTATGTTGCCCCGGTATGTTTTCGAAAAAAACTCGCTTTGTTGGGTCATTTATGAGAATTTAATATATTAAAACATGTTTTTTAATTATTTTCAAATTTCAAATTTTTAGTTTAGGTGAAAAGTGGTGTGACACTTTACAAGTGTTGCGCCCTTTGAGGAGAAATGTCGTGCGACACTTCGTGGGTCAAAATAGTGTCACACGAGCATTGAATCTAGTGTCGCACGACACAAAATGAAATGTCACGTGACACTATATGAAGTGTCACCTAAATAGAAACTATTGCACTACTATAAGACAAAGTGTCGCATGACACTTAGTCAAAAAATAGTGTCGCCCAGTATAAAAAGTTGACATGGTTTAATGTTTTTGAGCAAAATAACATGGGTCCTGAAAATGTTTGATTTTAAAATGCTTTGTACTAATTTCATACATCCTTCATGATATGTTCTAACATCTGGTGTGGTTTAAATGACTTGCAGGAGCACTTCCCTGTGCTCCATATCAGAGCACCTCAGGTGACTGGATTGTGATTTGTTCGAGATCTGGATGATTCGGGCAAGGCCGATTTGAGGGCTATGGGATTTTGGTACTTACTGTAGATGCCCCATATCTGAGTTGACCATGGGTTGTTGACTGCTCTTGCCAAGAGATGGCATAGTGAGCACAACACTTTTCATCTACCTACTTGAGAGGCATCTATCAGCCTGGAGGACGTCTATCGGATCTTACAGGTTCTGTGCCATGGAGAGCTTGTAAGTATAATCATGTTTATAGATAGTCATAGTTGTAAAATTTCTATATGATAGAAACTGACATGATTGTTTGTTGGCACAGGTTGTAATGCCCAAAACTTTTGGGCATTACACAGGTATACTATGATCAGGATTTGACAGAGGGGAGACAGGTTATCTAGGGTATGTTCTAGGATATCACCATCCTAGACTGACACGTCAGCTGGGATCGATTGATGGATGACTTTGGTAGGGACTTCCCAGTGTCTTGTATTATTGCATCTTTTATTGGATAGGCCCTTATGACCAACATGAGTCAGAAGGGGTTTCCACTGGGATGGGGTAGGTTGCTAGCAGATCTGGTGGCACGTCCATGATAGATGGCATGGGGTTTGACCATATTGACTAAGATGTACTACGAGTTACATGAGATTGTCTACCAAGATGGTAGGACTTGGGTGTGTGGGGCCATACTCACTCAGATATGGGTGTGGGAGCACATTGTTGTAGTGCATCCATGAGTGTAGCCTAGGGAGCGTAGGTATCCCTATATGTATAGGTATACAGGTTTCATCTCTCAGGCTCATACCGGGGATGTCTCTTATTATCGCAAGGTGTTGGATGAGCTCACCTCATTCACCTGGAGACCTTAGAGGTCATCTGAGCAGTGGGGTGATAGGTGAGAGTTGGATTATATGCTTTTCATTCAGCCACTAGTAGGTTGGCATTCCAATATTGTGGAGAGATTCATTATTACTCAGGTCTGGAGATAGTTCAGACACTAGCAGAGGGTGTCTATGAAGACCACTACACATGCTCGATTCTGAGATGAGGAGGGGAATGGTTGGTTGTCGATGCTGGATTACCAATAGGCAGTACAGGATACATTGACTATACGTCAGGAGCCATGGGAGCACCTATCAGACATGGTGGATGTAGGTGCAGATGTAGCTTACAAAGTAGAGAGATGTAGGGCTCCATTCCCCAGATTCACTATGCCAGATGTACAGCCGGTTGCTCAGGGGGATGATGGGGGAGATGAACATGGAGGAGGCGGAGGGGATGGAGGGAGAGGGAGAGGGAGGGTGATGGAGAGAGGTGAGGGATCTAGATCAGGTGGCCAAAAATGATCACGGAGATGGAGATCAACGACTTTGGAGGATGAGGCAAGACCAGCTTGAGGACAGGCAGAGGTGCAACAGGATCAGCTTGCGAGAGGAGAGGACCTGAGAGCTAGGATACAGGCTCTACAGGCAGAGATGCAGTAGCTTAGGATCACTATAGCTACTAGGGAGAAGTAGCTCACAGATCAAAGGGTTGAGATAGAGTGTCAAGAGAGGCAGCTATAGGTTGCTCTTGCAAAGAGGTAGAGAGAGGCAGCGCGAGCTACATATTACCATGGTCTCTACATATAGGCAGTACCAGTGGATCAAAGAGCTCCTTCTTACTTAACAGTAGTGGGAAAATCAGATGTAGTACTAGATGCGACACCACCTCCTCCACCACCAGGTCCTCGGGATGGTGGCAGCAAGTCCTAGATTTAGGGCTTAGGTTTAGATGTTTGGACATATCATGAGACTTTTGATCTGAATTTTGGGATCTCATATTGTATATTGTATCATGACATTTATTTATATATGAGATTACTGGATGTTCGATATATCTTGTGTTTACATCTCACTTGTGATGGATGTATCAGTTTATATATTGTCTTGTTATTTTGCTCAAAATGTATGTTATAAATGCTCATATATATTCTTTCTCATAGATGTATGTTTGATTCTCATGTGTATGATGTAGACTCATGTTTTTGAAAATGACATTTTTGAAATATAGATATGATTATATGATTAACCCCTTGTGATGAACTGGAACAGGTTTGAGATGAAAGACAAGGAGCGAGAGACATGAAGAAATAGAAGGTGAGTGCAGTTGACCAACTAGTCTGTGAATGATGAAAAGGAGAGCTCTCTCCATATGCAAGATGCAAAACTAATCTAATCATGCACCTAAAAATGCAAGCTACTATGAAAAGTGGTTGACTTGCAAGGTCACAACACTTATAGACATCTAATTATCATCATCAAGCTTATTGGTAGCATCGCGAGATCATACAATACACACTAGTATGACTATGGGTATATGAATATGATCTATATCAGATAGAATGTGAAAATCCTACCTAGGCACCAAAGACATGTAGGTTAAGATGACTAGTGCAATGAGATTACCTAAGTTTTCTATAGCGAGATTATGCTTGCATCAGGACACAAGAAGGTCAAGATGGCTCTAAGCATGCACTCGCAAACAGTCAAGGATAATACTTGTAGATCCTAGGTGTCAAGTGGATCAAGCATAAATGCTAATGATAATTAGGACCAACAAAATATACCCACAAGCAGAAAAATCAATAAAACATGCCCTCATGCCCTCAGTCTTCTAGCTATGCATCATTGAAAACTATCATAGGGAGAGAACACTCATCAAAGAAATCATCATAGACAGCACACAAAGAAAAAGAAAGTCAACATATCCCAATTGAGATGATTGTTTAAGTGCGTGTGTGTTGGTCATGGAGTCACACTTTGAGTATCAAATTTTCTAATGAGTGATATCGCATCATACTTAGACTGGTGGGTAAGATATTTGATAAGTGTTGAGAAACACTCAACGCTAGGGTAGTGTTGAAAAACACTGTTTGGGGGTGGTGTTGAAAAACACCTATTTGTGAAATGCACCAAGAGACAAATGTACCTAAAGGACCTATGCTAATAGGTATGCCCCCTAGACAAAAATAAAGACCAATTCCAGACCAAGTCAAATAAGGTCAAGGCATGATGGAAAATGGCTAAGTGTCGAGGATGCATGCTAAGAGACAAGGGTGCAAAGGCCTTAAGTAGCACCTGTTTCTAGGTTTTCACCAAGACACTTTTTCTATTTTTTTGAATTTTTTAAATTTTTTGTATTTTTTCAGGATTTTATATGCTTTTTAGGATTTTTTCAGCATCATATATGATTTTTTTTGAATTTTTTTAGGATCAATAAGATATGTACAAAAGATGCCCCTAGACAGAATAGGCATCATGGGTAGAACTTCTTGAGGTGCAAAACATTGATGGGATCAGGGAGCTGTTCTCCACCCTCATCAGATAACAAGTAAGCACCTATCCCAAAAGCAGCTGTGATGACATATGGCCCAAGCTAATTAGGTTTGAACTTACCCTTTTGTTCTCTATTTTGTTGGTTCTTAGGATTCTCTCACAAAACAAGATCACCTACTTGAAACTCTCTAGTGCGAACCTTCTTGTTGAATGAATTTGACATACGCTTTTGGTAAACTCTCATGTGATCAAAAGATGCTTTGCTTTTTTCATCAAGAAGTTCCAACTCTTGTAACCTCATGGCGTGGTAATCCTCATCTATAATCAAACCTTTGAGAGAGACTCTAAGTGAAGGGATCTCAACATCTAAAGGTAATACTGCTTTAGCACCATAAGTGAGGGCAAAAGGAGTAGCCCCTATGGGAGTACGTATACTCATTCTGTAAGCCCATAAGGCTAGATTGATCTGTAAGTGCTAGTCTCAACCATTCTTGTGAACTGTTCTATGGAGAATCTTAAGAATGGTCTTATTAGAGGCCTTTGCTTGTCCATTTCCTTGCGGAAAGTAAATGGAGGACCAATGTTGTTTTATCTTGAATTTCTTGCAGAGGTGTTTAAGGTCCTTGTTTTTGAATTGACCTCCATTATCAGTGATTATCTTAGAAGGTATCCCAAATTGACAAATGATGTGATTCAATATGAATAAAGAGATTGTCTTTCTTGAAGCAACCGACAGTGGAATGGCTTCTACCCATTTGGTAAAGTAGTCAGTAGCAGTAATAATGAATTTATGTCCACCTGATGAGTTGGGATGAATCTGTACAACAAGGTCAAAGGCCCATCGCTGAAATGGCCAATGAGAAATAGAAGGAATAAGCTCCCTACCTAGAGCATGAATTAGGTTTCCATGTTTCTGACACTTTTCACATGATTTGGCAAAAGCTATAGCATCCATCTACATTGTGGGCCAATAATACCCCACCCTAAGCAACCTTCAAGCCATGGAAAGACCATTGGAATGTCCTCCACAAATGCCCTCATGAATGTCAACTAACACTTGGTCAGACTCATCCTTTTCCAAGCACCTAAGAAGTGTCCCATCTAAACCCCTCCTATACAGATCATTAGAGATAAGGGTATGGCGAGAGGCATTATGGACAAGGTTTCTTCTTTCAGAGCAATTAAAGGTTTCAGGGATGATGCCATCATAGAGATATGAGTAAATGGCACCATAATGGGATGACTCATGATTAACCAAGGTACAGATGACATGGCTTTCTGAGGAGTAAAAAATGGGGTGACGTAGCTCTTCCACTAGGAATTCAAATCTGGACTCATGCTGTTCTAACTGAAGAAGTGAAGCTAATGTAGCCATAGCATTAGCTGCCTTATTCTCTACTCTAGGGATTTGTTGAAATGTAACAAAGGTAAAGTATCAACGCAATGAATCAACCATCTTCTTATAGGGTATTAGTTTGTCATCCTTTGTTTGATATTCTTCATTAACTTGGTTGATAATCAATTGTGAATCCCCATAAATGTGTAGCTCTGTAATTCCCCATTCTATAGCCATTTTCAATCCATTGGTCAAGGCTTCATACTCAACAATGTTGTTTGTGCATGGGAATAATAACTTATAGGACTTAGGAATAGTATCTCCATGAGGAGAGACAAACAACACTCTAGCTCCCAAACCATTTTGCATAAAAGAGCCATCAAAGAACATCTTCCATGTTCTTGTAGTCATGTACATGATGTGATCATCTGGAAATTCAACTGTAATTGGTGCTTTGTCTCAGATTGCAAAATTAGCCAATTGGTCTGCAATGACTTGTCCTTTTATGGCTTTACGCTCGACATACTCAATGTCAAATTCAGAAAGAATCATCATCCATTTAGCAAGTCTACCCATGAGAGTAGCCTTGCTGAGCAAATACTTTAGAGGATCAATTTTGGCTATCAAGTGTATTGTATGTGCAAGCATATAGTGTCGCAACTTTTGGGAAGCAAACACCACAACAAGGCAAGATTTTTCAATACTAGTATAATTGACCTCATATGAAACAAGTGTTCGGCTGATGTAATAAATAGCTCGTTCCTTTCTAGTATTGTCAAGTTGAGCCAATAATGCCCCCAGGGAAGATTCTGTTGCTGAAACATACAAGATGAGTGGTTTCCCTAGAATAGGAGGCATTAAGATTGGAGGATTGGTCAAGTACTATTTGATTTGATCCATGCTTTTCTGACAATCCTCACTCTAGACACATTTAACCCCTTTGTGTAGTGTCTTGTTAAAGGGTTGAGCTCTATCTGCTAATTGTGATATAAACCTCCTAATAGACTGAAGGCATCCCTAAAGACTCCTCATTTGGATGATATTTTTAGGAGGCAACATATCTAATATAGCTGGAACCTTTTCGGGATCCACCTCTATTCCTTTGGCTAAAATTATGAATCCTAGAAGTTTACCTAAGGTAACCCCAAATGCACACTTTTTTGGATTCAATCTTAACTAAAACTGCTCCATTCGATCTAGAATTACTTCCAAATCTTCTAGGGGTGTATCCCTTTTCTTAGACTTGGCCAAGGTATCATCCACATAATCCTCCATGTTTTTATGCATCATATAATGAAATATTGTGGTCATGGCTCTTTGGTATGTGGCTGCTACATTTTTTAATCCAAATGACATGACGTTCCAACAATAGGTTCCCCATGCACATGTGAAGGCTATTTTTTCTTGATCCTCAAGAGCTATTTTTATTTGGTTATAACCAGAAAAACTATCCATTAAAGAGTATATCTCATAGCCCGTAGTCATATCCACTATCATGTCTATGTTAGGGAGTGGAAATTCATCCTTGGGCAAGCTTTGTTGAGATCTCTGAAGTCTGTGCATACATGAATGGACCCATCATGTTTTGAAACTGGAACAATATTTGAGATCCACTCGACATACTCGATAGCTCTAATAAATCCTACTCCTAAGAGCTTTTCTAATTCAGCCTTAACAAGGAGAGCTATGTGAGGATGCATTTTTCTCAACTTCTATTTTATTGGTTTAATTCCTGGAGCTATAGATAAGTGATGCATAATAAGATTAGTGTCAAGCCTTGGCATGTTTGAATATGTCCAAGCAAAATTGATTTTCTTCTTTTGTAAGAACTTTGTGTATGCCTCTTTTTCTTGCACTGACAGAGACTAAGCTAGATGTATCACTTGTGGAGCCTCTTTTGTATTCAGGTTAACCGACTATGTAGGCTCAATAAGTACTGATGACCTATCTTGAAAATAGCTTGGAAGATTATCAAGTACCCCATCCTTAGGCACCTCAGAGAGGTTTTCACCTTCGGATACATCCTTTATTTTTACTTTTTTGGGTTCGGACACTGCCACATAGTGGTTTTCGCCATCAAAACCATTATTATTTTTTTCTTTTCTCTTTATTTTGCAACTGAGGTACTTGATATCTAGTTTAGTCATACTTGTAGTAGGTTCGCTGGTGGAAGAGACTACAGGCTCAAGGGCATTAAGGTAGCACACTATCTCGTAGTCATTCTGGAAGGTTGGGAGCTGAGGCTCTTGATAGCACTGAGACCAGTCAATGAGGTCGTAGTGAACAAGGGGTAGATTAATGGTGGGTTAAATGTTATTGATACAAAAGGTGTCATCTTTGGTGATTGCAAAGTTAGGATCTGTCAAGTATCCCTCTAAAGTACTCAAATCAGGACTTGTTCTACTAAGCGAAGCATCATCCACTAAAGCTACTTGTGGATTCCAAACCTCTAGTCCTACGCTAGACTCGTTAGCTACCTTGGGTTGGGAACTATATGTATGGATAACAACAATGTCCATGTCAACTGTACAACAATCAGAAAGAGTCTCCCATTCATACTCATGTGAGTCCATATCTAAATCTTGACTAGGATGCTTACAACAACCATATTTTTTAGGCCTTGAGGTAGAGGCATTTGTGTCACCGAGGGTAACACCTTCTTGGATATCATTTATATATTGAATAGGATCTTCAACATGAGTTGCGATAGTAGATTGTTCTTGTTCTGAAATTGTTGGATCAATAACTGAAGCATCTAAATCTCCCCAAAGGAGATTGGTGGAAGGGATCCAATCTTCACACTTGTCTTGCTAATTTTGCAAATTGGGCACATAACTAGACTCATCATCACTATCCGTCACAGCTAGGATAGGAACAGTTTTCTTGGTTTGACCTTCAAAACCTAGGCCAACAGTTGTCTTATTTCTACGCCCAAAAAGAGCGTGGTCCAATGGTTCCACTTTTGCATCCAATCTATGACTGAGAGGACCATGACCTAGGTAACCCATATTTGTAACCAACATGTATCCTCGCCCATAAGCCTTAGGAGATGGGGAGAAATTTTCATTATGTTGATATTTTTCCTCCTTGTATATCCAATCTCTAACAGCCACCTCTTCTTTCTCATCCTGAATGGGTACAGAAGACTCTACAAATGTGTCAAACAAAGTCATGGTAGAAGAAGATGGTTTCATCCCTTGTGAAGGTCTACCATAAGACCTAGGGGAGATTGGTATTTTTGCAAAAGAATCAATCTGATATCCTCCCATACCAAGGTCTAATGTCTTGAATTTTCCCTTACATTATGATAAGGCTGCATTGAAATCCTCTACTTCTCGGTTGAGGGGGACATGAGTCCCTACTAAAATGGCATTAACAGATAAGGTACTATCACCTGGTATGCAAACTTCTACACCATTGTACGAGAACTTTACACATTGGTGATAGGTAGACAATACTACTTGCATGTCATGAATCCATGGTCTACCTAGTAGAATGTTGTATGCTAGAGGACCAACATCAACGATTTGAAACAAAATGTCCTTTTCGACAGGACCAATTCTGACTGGAAGAATAGATAACCCTTTAGAACTTCTCTCAGCCTCATCATAGGCTTTGATAGTAATTTTCTTCCTGGTATCAATGACATTCTCTGAGTAACCCAGGTTTTTCAAAAGACTTAAAGAATAAATATTGAGCCCAGCACCCCCATCTATCAACACACGACTAACATGAGTTTTATTGATCATGACCTCAATGTGAAGGGCGAGATTGTGCGGATGACTTAATGCTTTATCATCCTCTTTTGAAAATGTGAGGTAATGAGGGCTAGCAAGGTGATTGACCATGTTCTGGAATTGGTCGATATCTATATTATTAGGGACATTTTCTACATGCAAAGCATCCTCAAGAATACATTTTTTCCTCGGGGACAATTCCAAGAGTTCAAAAATAGAGATCTGAGCGGGTGTTCATTGTAATTGATCAACAAGGTTATAGCTCATCTCTGGAGTGACTGCAGGTTTGGTGACATTCTTGGATGTCACTTGTTTGGGTTTGGAATTAGGCCCTCTAATGACCATAGGACCCTGATTTTGACTCCTAGTAACAGCATTGAGAGATTGGGATGACCTTCAAGATTGAGGACCTCTAAGCACAAAAATGGGTCCTTCATCGAATATGGGAGGTGAGTTCACATCATAACCATAGGGATCTTTTCCCCTCATCATGTTAACATCATTGTCCACAACTTCAAGCATATTGATGACATTATCTGTAGACGGGTATGTATAATTGATTGTGGCCTTGCCATTCTTATTTTTTGAAGTCTCCCCCTTCTCATACTTAGGCAAGGGCTCCTTAAAGGCCTTATGGTCTGCATTTGTGGTCAACCCATCAACCTATAATTTCCCAGTCTCAATAAGGTCTTGAACAAGATGTTTAAGTTTAAAACAATTTTCAATGTCATGTCCAATCCCATTGTGGTATACACAGTAAGTTTTCTCATTCCACCAATAAGGTTTAGGATCCAGTATGCGAAACTTTGTAGGATCCTAAGGTTGTGCCAAATTATGAGCAATCAAGGTCTTAAAAATATCTGCATAAGAGTCTCCAAGCTTAGTGAATTGCCTTTTTCCTGACTTAGGTTTATCTTGATACTTGGGCTTGTGCTCTTGTTGATCTAAGGATGTCTGTAGCTTCATAGCTTGAACTGCATTGGATAGATTAAGAACTCCTTGTTCCTTAGGTTGTGGAGAGTCAAAAACTCTGTTATTGACTACTTGCTTATTTTTGTTCCAATATGAGTTCTTTTTATCCTTATTATTGTTTGGGCCATTGTTGTTGTTACTTTGTTTGGCCAAAATACCTTGTTCTTTTAGAACATCCTCGATGCGACATGCAGTTTCTACCATAGTGTCAAAAGAATTAAAGACCATTTTTCTAACTTCATATCTTAATTTTGGCACTAGATTGCTCATAATTATATCAATCCTTTCTTCCTTAGGGATGGTCCTAGAATATTTGGAGCATAAGCGTCTCCACCTTTGTAAAAATGTCACAAAGGGTTCCCCCTGATTTTGTTTTAGCTTGCACAAATCAAGCATGGTGACCGACCTTGATAGATTATATGCAAAGTGCTGCACAAACCTTTGGACAAGTTCTTTGAATTTTGTAATAGGAGGGGTAAGGTTAGTAAAACACTCCATAGCTTGGCCTTTAAGGCTCCTCGGGAATAATCTCATAAGGTAGGAGTCCTCATGATGAAATTCAAAGCTCATGATATAGAACTATCATACATGGTCATGGGGGTCGCCACTACCATCATATTTGTCATATGTGGGGATTTGAACCTTTCTAGGAAAATCTACCATAACCACACTCTTGTCAATGGGATTGGGACATATGGAGTCCAAGTTGAAGGTATTCTTTGGAGCCATCATTTTCTCCATAGTGTTTTGCATCTGCTTAATCACCTCATCAGTTGAAGGGTTTTGCTTCTTAATTATTTTGTCCACATCAAAATTGTATGGGACTCTTGTACCCTTGTTAATCAAGTTTTCCAAGAATTGATCTTTATTCTGCTCAATGTATTTTTCCACATATTGTTGAAACAGTGGCTCTTGTTGCATTCTCATAAAATCATGAGCATCAAAGTTGGCATTACTTCCTCCATGTTGAGAGTCATGATGAGCTCATTGGGAGGGTTGTCTTGAAAGTCTAGGAGGTGTATGTCTCCTATAATGTGCATGTCGACAAGTTCTTCTGCCTCTAGGACTAGGTGATCTTGAAGGGGTCCTTGACCTCCTTCTACTTCTTGGAGTTGCTGAGGGAGTAGATGGTGGAGAGTTGGTTCCACTGTTGGTACCCCTATTGTTGAATTTATTGTTGAGTTGTTGGGCCAATATCCTATCTTGTTCCTCTTGGAATGCTTTTCTCTCTATGTCCAACAAGGCTCATTGTTCCTCTTCTAGAAGCCTAAGTTTTTCTTCTTTTGCAGCTCATTCATTTTTTGTAACCTATTTTTCCCACTCAATTCTTTTTAGCCTCTCACTTGTATATCTCGAAGTTGTTTTTGGTGGGGAACTTGGTCTTGAAGGGTTGAACAAGTTAGCTGCGTTCACATGAGCATCATAAGGTTGGTTGTTTTGGTCCTCATGTTGTGATCATGCATCTTGATGAGCTTGTGCATAATGTCTTTCGGCTCATTGATGAGCATCTAGATATCTTGAATTAATAGGAGGCGAGTCAGGTTGATTGCCATCTTCGAATGACATGTTTCTCTTACGTCTCTGAAAAATGTCACCAAGTGATTGATCTATTATTTCTCTTTGTTGTTTGGTCAAGGTATAACTCATATCCATATTTGATGAAAAATGTGCTACAGAGGTACTCAATTCGCTAGGATTACTCTTTGGGTCAAAACAAACCTCAGACTCACTCTTAGGAGACTGATCGGAAATGGGCTCTTTTCCCTTTCATTGTTGACGAGTCTTAACTAAGGGTAACTAATTAAAAGCAACCGAGGGTCATTTCCCTTGATTCACTTGGTACCTTTTTGTAACTGACATGAAAGAAAAGGATTCTTGATGATAAGGTGACCTCTCAAAGTGTCAACACCAAACTAGGATAATCAAAGTTCTCTAATGTCCAAAAAAAAAAGATGGTAAGATAGAAATTGCAAAAGGCGTTACCAACACTGTCAAAGAGGTTCTTAAATCAAAGGATCAATATCTTTGCACTTGTGAACCAGGAGGATGGACTTAGCTAAATTGTATAATTAAAATTGAATTTGAATAGAAATGATTTGGACAAAAAGAGTACTAAAATTCTCCAAGAATGTTACTAACAACTCTAGAGATGTACTTTCTCAATAGGAATAATCTTCTAACTTGGCAATTCTTCCCGGGGTGACTTGGTAAATCAAATGACACTACCCCTAGAGGGCTAAAAATAGAAATTCAGAGTAAAGACAGGCTCCCAGCGGCAAGATAAGTTACCTACTTAAAGACCTAGCCAACTAAAAGCAACTGCGAAACAACTGAAACCAGTTATACAATAAAAAATTCTTAGGCAACACTTTCCAGGCAAACAGTGCGCCACTTTAAGACCAAGCACCACTTCACGTCACACTAGATGACACTTTATAGGCTAGTAGTGGGCCACTTTCTAAGTAAGCAGGGCAAAAATCATGCGGATAAACTGTCGTGCGACAGTTCTCAGAACAGGGTGCGATAGTTTTTTAATATTCCGCGACTCTTTGACCAGTGAAGTGAAAATTCTCAATTTTTTGGATTGTTTGTTGAAAATTTTCAGTTTGGGGGTTTATGTTTTCGATCTCAATCACAATATTAGTAGAAATTTGATAGGTTTGCAAACAGTAAGGGATCAAACATGTCTTAAAACACTTGAAACAAGGGCAAAAGCAACCTTGCCAAGATAAACACTTGTGATATCAAAATAGAAAAAACACCCTATGAATACTACCAATTGGTTGGATGTTCAAGAACATTAACACTGGTATTACATAATCGAAGACACTTTAGGCAATATCTATCCTAGAAAGTCAAGGCTCAATACTTAACAACTTGGCCCACAACTTGATGTCCCCTCACCTCACACAAAGTGGTTACCCACAATAAATGTTGGCTTTGTCATGGAAGTGCCAAAGACACAACCAAAGGAACACATATGGTGAGTGATCTTGGGGTGATCTAGGTTATTCCACTTGGATCAATCCTTGCACCAAGAAGCTAAGTGGCAAAA
Source organism: Chamaecyparis obtusa (assembly GCA_027943335.1). Lineage (NCBI taxonomy): Eukaryota > Viridiplantae > Streptophyta > Pinopsida > Cupressales > Cupressaceae > Chamaecyparis > Chamaecyparis obtusa. The sequence goes on from BSBK01004133.1 coordinate 1,316,361, forward strand.
ATAAGGTGGCCTCTATCTAATGGTTCTTAGTAATGGCTTCCGTTCGTAGTACCCCTCTTGCTCCCCAAAGGGACTCCTTACCTTGCGGTAAGTAATGGACCTCGTGGCCTCAAGAGTACCTTAAGCATTCTTGCTTAATATTTTCCTCATGGTCACAATCCCACAAGTACTCACATCAAGCGAAGACAAGCACTACATCTACCAAAGTTTTGTGTCCTTGATAGCCTTGAGTTTATAGTGGGTCAGAATAGCCGGTAATAAGCTTGTCCCCACTTGGGTCATTCCTCTTGATTGCTCAAGAGCAGGCCCGTTAAAGGATTCTAACAATCTAAACAAAAATTGGATCAACTTATGAGATTCAAGGATTTTGTTTCACCACAAGGGTGAAGAGCATACTCCCTTATCCCAAAGTTTTCTCCCAAACACACCAAGCAAAGTTCAATTACCCTCTTGTTTCCAAAATCCTAAGATGGGTCAAGATTTTCTGGTTCACCACAAGGGTGAAGAGCATACTTCTCCTACCACCTCAAAATTCCTTCCACAAGATATTATGTTCCTATGAAATGAAACAACTAGTAATTTCTGCACTTGAAATGAAATAAACAACAAGCACTTGATTGGGTTTTTATGCTTTGGGCAGCCCTACAAAAATTGTTAGTAGCCCTTGTGCATTTGAAGCTTTGACCTATGTTCTTTTGGCAAAATATTTCAAGAAAATGTACCTACAACCACAACTTGTTAGGCCCACAAGATTAGCAAAATCCAAAATCTAAATGAAATCTGTAACTAAACTCTGCTTAACCACAGTGAACTGAACCAACAAACTAATTAAATCTAAACTCGGCCAAAAAGATCTAAAAATAGCTCACTGTTGGTTCAGGTGACATTTTAATCAGTAGGATTTTCGTGTGACACTTCTCTGCATAATGTTGTGACAGTTTAGCCTGATGTGATAGTTCATTGACTTGCAATCGATAGTTTATACCAAATAGTGCGACACTTTCTGTCAAACAGTGCGACACTTTTAACTGGTAAAGTGTCACGCTGCTATACAAGAAATTATCGCATGACACTGGTGAAAGATGTCGTACGACACTCTGAGATAGAAAACCAGAGACCAAAAATAAGGCCAAAAATTGATGAAAAATTTAACAAAAATGCAGAAAATAAAGGACAAAACGCTAATGTTCTGCCCCACGGTGGGCGCCAAAAATGTACACACAAAAGTAGTGCACTTCTATGAATCCTTACAATCAAGAACACTCAAGAATGAGGTCTCAAAAATTGATCCATAGCTCTCTATGTATGGAGTTGCAAGATTGTAAAATTGCTCTCAGCTAGAGCTAATAAACTTAATGACCTTGCTAGTCAACCACACAATGAGAGATTCAAGTGAAGACAAGGGAAAGAGTGCCAATGTTTCCAAGAATCAAATGAAATGCAATGCAAGTAAGCTAAGAATGAGGATGGAAATATGAAAGCTATGCTATGAAAATGAAAGTACAATCTACACTATGAAATGGAAATAACAAGTGTTACAATCCTTCCTATTAAACTAGATGAGTTATTCTAAAGCATGAAAGGAAATCTAAACTATGAAAGCATGAAATATGAAGCTACTATGCAAGAATGAAAACTAAACTATGAAGCAATGAAGAAATCCAAGATGTGATGCAACAATGATCTCCAAAAAGATTCAAAGTCTTCAAGAATTCCTGCAGCATAAAGTTAGCATAAAAGTGAATGACCTAGAATGAAGAAGAGAGCTCTTCTTTTATAGAAAATGAGGAAAAATGGACCATGGAGATTAAGAGGAAAAAGTCTTAATCAAGGGTGGAGCTTGAAAGAGGAGCAATCCATGTGCATAAGTATCCTCCAATGAGAAAATAAGAGTTGACTTTTGTGTCCATATGAGACAAAAAGTACTTTTCCCTTTTTATAAAATAGGAATAATGCTTTATTTGTGCAACTTAGGATAAGATGAAAAGTGGGGGCTTTTTATTTATTAAAAGGGGATGAAATATTCCTTTTAAATAAATAAATACTCGGGATAAATGGTTAGCCCAAGGCAAATAATCAAAAATGATAAAATAGGACTTGATCAAGGAAATTGATATAATTGATAAAATGTTGATTTTTGAAAATATTGATTCAAGGATTTGATAAATTGCAAGAATGGGGCCCAAAGTCTACGTGACCATTTTAGGGTGCATACAATATACACCTGAAATATGTATATATTTTATAACTTGTTTGATTTATGTGTAGATACATTTGTCTCTTAATACCTTGTGGCGTTAAATATGGCTCCCACAAGGGTTGATCCCAAGAAACTCTTGAGAGACAAATATAAAATAATCATTCATAAATTAGAATTAGAGCATGAAAGGGACGTGTGTTTTATTTCTTGAAACATTTTTCTTTATCATAAACAACATTCAAAGATACAAGAGGATGAATAGGATACTAAAAATAATACAAAATCAGACATGTAATATCAAAGGGGCATATGTTTAATATATAAACCTTTTGTTTCATAACTGTTATAGGTGCCATAACAGGAAGCTCTAGATTACAAGAGTAAAATTATTCAAACAACAATGTATTGCTACAAATGGTATTATATGATCAAGCAACTGGGACTAAATGTAGAGCAATAATATAAAATTTAGTTCAAGCAGTGCATCTTAAGATGTAAGGTACAAGACATGACATAATGACAAAGTCAAGGAACAAAAACTTAATACATTCAATACATACCAAGGAGGGGGAGTGAAAAGTGGCATGTAATGTACAAGGAATACACAATCAAAGTTATTGCAGGAAGAATGATGTGCAATTTGTGGAACGGTAAAAGGAACAATGCTATTATATATTCAAAATGAATCATTTACTAGATGATATATAGATATGTTTCGTAAAATATGGATACCTTAATCAAATTAAGTCAAAATATGTACATAGATATCCAATGAGAAGGATACATATGAAATGGAAATAATGATTGCATACAAAGCATGAATGTTAACATCTGCATTGAGGGTTCATCTATAGCATGGAGGTGGAAAGAAAATAATATTTTAAGAATCAATAAAAGATGTAAAATAACACATTTCTAATACCTGATTGACCTCGACCAAGAGCAATAATATCAATAATGAGTTTTCATAGTTAGATCTATATGAGGAAACTTCAGTATGAAAGTTTAAATGGAAAGGGAAATGGTCATCATATTAGGACATTGGTATTATTGTAAAAAAAAGCAAACAGTTCAATACAACAATATCCTAATTGAACACCAAGGATTAGAAAATACTTTCATATTTATTAAATATAAAGAAGTTTAGTAAAACTACAATGACATCACATTGCAAGAACAACAAAATAATGGAACAATTTATCATATTCATGAAGCATCTTCACCAGAATCAGTACCATGAGCAACTGCAAGTTTAGTGATGCTTGGAACCAAAAATAGAGGTATCATTTGAGCTACAATTAAGAGGTTACCACCATTTGAAGATAATTATAAAAGTGAATAACAAATATATATAAAGGATCTAAAGGATAGAAGGAGCTTATTCACAATAGTGTCTCAGTTTTTCAAAAGTTTAAGGTGGAGCTAAAAGTACAAACAACAAACTTTTAAAAGATAAATCTCTCACAAAAGCAGTGTCATATGTCACATATAAGTATGCAACATTTATGAACATGATTACACACAATTACAGTTTCATAGTGCAAATAACAATTATGATTGGTAATCAACATGACTAATCATAATAATTGAAACAAGATAGCAGGAGGTTACTATGATTATGGTACAATGACATTGGTAATCATAAGAAAATGGTAGTGATATCCAACAATAGAGAGCATGTGGAAAATGATATATAGTGAGCTACAATGTTGTAAAGATGTCTAGACAACTAGCACAAGAAAACCTAGATGGGCATCAAACACACTTATAGAATCTGCCTTTCCAAATCTTTCAAGTACTAGATATTGCTACAAAATTATTTGAGCAAAAAGAAAAGTATTGTTACAGAAGAACTGCTACATGAAAGATAAAACAACAATCATGAAGTGATAATAAAATAGTCATTGCAGAGCCAGAGGAAAAACATTTGGAAGAATCCACCTTTCCAAATGTTTCAAGTGTCAAATATTGCTACAAAATTATTTGAACAAAAAGAAAAGTATTGTTATAGAAGAACTGATACATCCAATATAAAACAACAATCATGAAGTGATAATAACATGGTCATTGCAAAGCCAGAGGATAAACATTTGGAAGAATGTATAGATATGTGATATGACAGTAAGGTAATGCATAAATATTAGAACATTTTCAAATACTAGGAACATCAACAACAATCATGAAAGCAAAGTGGCCAAATAATAGGAATCAAAGATTTTAAGGATCAAAGAATTCATAACCATAGACAAATCAAGAAATAATGCAATGTATCAAAATCAATAGGGGATCCATGAGGTAAAAGCAATCACCAAGGTGGTGAAAATATAAATATAAAAGGATGTCTCATTAATACAGATCATTAAAACATATAAAATATGTTCTTTGGGGAGAAATAAATATGCTTGTTTTCAACAACAAGATCTAATGAATCCCTAGGTTCCATAGTAAGACAAAAAAAATATAAACCCTCATGCCTATAGAAAGTGAAGTAAAAATGCAGAGTCATGATGATACCCATAAAGCTTTAGGTACATTCAAACAAATATATTTTCTATTTAAGGCATGGAGATTTTTAGAAATATAGAAATCCTAGGAGAGCCCAAACATTGAGTGTTGACAAAACAAAGGGTTCAGAGTCCAAGTGTTGAAATATAGTAAAAATAAAATTAGAGTTAATATGTACATAGTTTTTCCATATCCCACTAAAACCTTCAGTACAGAAAAATGCAAAGGAAATATTTAGATTCACTATGCCGATTCACATAAAAGATATAGTGAGATGTGGCCAATGCAAGAAAAAGAAAATAATTATGTTTTTTCCACTATTTATTCAAGGGTTTCTATTGAATAAGGTATAAAATCATGAATTTTATATAGAATTTGCAAGCTACAAAAAATAGGGATGTACAAGTATGGGATCCATCAAAGTAAGTCACAACAATCATCCAAGGGTGATACCCTAAAGGGAGAGAAGAAACCCTCAAATTTTAGATGAATGAAATAAGTCACTGCACACATAGAAAGGGATAAATCAACATGTGCAAATAAAATCCTAGTCCCAACCATAGCCATAGAGTAAGAAGCTCAGAGATCTTAAATACATATATTGAAGGAATGAAGAAAATACAAAATTATTTACAAGCTTTGACCAATGATATTCATTCTTAAGATTACATAGGATATCATGAATTTTAAGCCTATGATATATGAAATGAAGAAAACTCTAATGGCCACCATCAGAGGATAGAGATAGTAAAGCATTTTTTATTTATTTCTAGAGTATAAAGGCACAAATATGATAATTAGAGTGCAATATGTACCTGTAGATATTTTCATAAAGAAAGTGTAGAAAATCTGCAAGTTTTCAAGTTCAAACCCTATCCAAACCTTTGGTGGTAGAGTTCCATAAATTTCCCTTGGAGCTAATGCAAAAAATGAAATGAAGACATTTTTGTTTTAGGGTTATCTCTTTGACCTAGAAACATCAGTGGATAGAAGTTGTTTTTTATCTTCTTTTAAAGCCTCTCTCTTGCTAACTACTACCCTTGGGTATTATTTTGCACAAGTGTAATGATACAATATTTTCTAGGAATATTTTTATAAACACTTATGTAATGTTATATTTTGAGTGCAAAATAAATAGAAAGAGCATGTGCTCTAAAGATTTAGTCAAGGGGTAGTTATCTTAGGAGTATTTTTGGCTTTTATGACTTGTAAACCTTGAGAGGAGAGGTGGCAATTTTATTTTTCCAAGTGTTTGAAGTTTGACTTGGTTGAGAGGGCATCTAGGAAATGTTGAGTTAATTTAGGGGTTGTTTGAGTCTTTTTAGGGAAACTTATTGCATATTTGAAGACTCGTTATGATAGAATTGGTCAATTCTAACTTTTTTCCCCTTTTGGGGGGCCTTTTGGAGCAAATATAGTGCCTAGATTTTTGGATTTTGGAGGACATTCGACCCAAGTAGTTGGTAGGTGCTTTTTTCTTGCCACTGCTTGGAGAGTTGGATAAATATGTCTATTACACTTATTTTGTAGTTAGTTCTATTTTATGTAGCTTATGTTTAGAGAGACTTTTGGGTCCTTAAGAAGCTTATCAAAATCTTTTCTATAACTCATCCATAAATGTATTGTAGTGTCACCTTTGGAGTTCAATAAAAATATATTTTCTGGATCTATTTTACGTTTGTTCATTGTGTGCAACATAGTGATTGATGTTCATTTCTATGATTTTGCATATGAATCCTTAAGTTTATGTCTCATTTTAGTACCCACATTAGATATTGCATGCTTTATATAGGTTATGAGTTGTGCTAGGTAAGTACAGTTGTTAATTGTGAAAATATTCCTTTTAAACTTTGTGTGAATTGAGCCTTCTTATAAAACACTAATATACAAGGCATGTTATGTTAAAATTGTGTCCTGCAACAAGTTATCTTAGGAGCTTCACTATGTTTATACAATAGTATTGTCCTTATCATTTTGGTGCATCAATTTTTACATTTCAATAGTTATTTCAAGTTTATTATTTGATGTAGAGCATCCTACCAAACAAATCAACATTAAGGATCCATATGATCTATCCTTCAATTCATCATATTTTTAATACTTTAGATTATCAGTCATCGTGCTCACAAATAACCAATCAACTTGCAATCCCTTATCCTTTCCTCGGATTCAAAATTATAGACAAATATCAACCAACATTTCTTAAGGAAATATTGTAGCAATCAGATCAATATACCTTTCATATATTCCTTCACCAAAAGTCCAATTCCTTATCAAAAGAAAATTAGTTACACAAAACTTGACCAAAACATTTCCAAATGGTTCCTAAAAATTCTTTATGAGATCCCCAAAATACTTAGTTGTTCACCATCCCCTATGGATTCCTAACATTCATCTTTATTAAGATATCACTGATTCTCAATCAATAATATAACATCATAATATTCTTAAGAAAAACTCACTTGTCAACAAGTTATTACCATACCACCATATCTCCCACATGCCCTATTCTACCTGCACACACACTCTAATCTTGTCCAAATTATGAAAAAAACACTATCCATCAAACATATCATTTTATCCTTACAACATTCATGCTTCAATTTAGTGACTGGTTAATGCATTGTCTACATTAATACGATTTTCATTTGTTGATAGTTTTCCTAGACCTTCACTTAGACATTAATATCTTCTAGCATAAGATAAATTTTGTGAATCAGTCACATTAAATTATGTACAACTAGGTTACCCAAAACATATCCAAAATGTAAAAAAATCCAATAGTGCAATTGAGCGTTATGCCCCTCGTATTGAGACTCATTCTTACTATCATAAACAACTCAAAAAAATCAATGTTTAGCCCACTAGGGAATCAAAGTTCTTTCAAAAGAAAAAACCAAACATTCTATAACCAATTTCATCTAAAAGAGTCATGATTCTACTCCAAAATACCAAGGTTTCATAATTTTTGAGTTGTTGTAAATGAATCTATGATCAAACCTTTGTAAATAGGTCCGATACTAAGGGTTTTAATGCATATTTTAAAAAATCAATTGAATCTTTCAAAATAATTCATGAAAAAACCTCTAATCAGGTTAAAAATAAATTTATTTCACCCCTTAATGCTTCCAAATCAGTTTAAACATTCAATCTTTCCATTTCATAAAGAAAATATGCAATGAACAGTAAAATAATGTGCCTGATACATAAATGTTCAAGGAAACCTTTACCAAAACTTGTCTTTACTATTTGATCCTTGTATATTTACATTGTATGGTGATATAAATTATTTTTCTTTCACTTCCTTACATCTGAAACAATCTCCTTATGCATCCAAAATGACAAACATGAACCCTTCAACCTTACAGGAACAATTAGGACAATTAGGGCTATGCTAGTTTTTTCCAATACCAAAACCCAACTAACTGATCCACCACTCACATATTCAACCAAGAAAGTTTTAAATAAACTCTTTTCCTTCCCTTGACAATTAAAAATTGTCCACCTACTTGCATGACCATACAAATTCCCCATTCTTTGTCTTTTTACAACTTTTGAAAAGTTGCATTTTACAACTTTTACTCAAATGACCTTGAAACCTTACAAGAACCTTCCAAAAATATTAGGATGGAATATTAATGAATATTTACATATATTTTACCCATCCATGGGTCTTTTATACAAATTTTACCAAATGCACCAATTAGGACCCCTACTAGGACAATTTGACAATTTTTTACAAAATGGCTTATGTAGCCTTACATCATGATTCAATGGGACTCAAAAGAACTCAAATATGACTCAAATGACCTTAATACATCATGAATGACTCAAATACAATAAAATTTCACACTAACCTCCTGGTGCTTAGGTGCCTTTGCAACATACTCTCAGCCTTGAAAAGTTTCCAAGCCTCTTGGAAACGTGGGTACAATGACCTGGAAGAATTTTTTTGAGTGAAATCTTCACCTTTTAATTTATGTTACCTTTTCCTCTTTATGCCTCTTTTTATTTTTTTTATTATCTTTTGCATCTTCTATTTTTACCTTCAAGTGATCCCTCTGTTACTCCTATTAATGGAGTTTGCAATGGTTGCTACCCATGGTGCTTTGCCAACCTCATATCCACCTCTCCTTACTACTTCACCTCACCAACTTAATTTTTCTTCAGCTAGGAGTCCTTTCCTTTCCTCTCTCCTTAGTCTTTTGGCAACCAATGGACCATCCATTGGTCTTGATAGGACTTCCTTGTTTGCCTTCTTGCATCTAGAAGGACGAGCACCTACAACCAAAAACCATTAGCAAAACCAAATACCATTTCCTTTGAAGCTAGGTCTTGGTGTGATTTTCCACTACTCACACTCTCAGGCTCTTCTATCTCTAATACCAATATGATGTAGAGCATCCCACCAAACCAATCAACATTAAGGATCCATCCTTCAATTCATCATATTTTTAATAATTTAGAGGAATTGTCAGTCATCACGTTCACAAATAACCAATAAACTTCCAATCCATTATCCTTTCCTAGGATTAAAAATCATAGAAAAATATCAACCAACATATCTTAAGGAAACATTGCGGCCATCAGATCAATATACCTTTCATATATTCCTTCACCAAAAGTCCAATTCCTTATCACAATCAAATCAGTTACACAAAACTTGACCAAAAAATTTCCAAATGGTTCATAAAAATTATTTATGAGGTCCCCAAAATACTTATTTTTTCACCATCCCCCATGGATCCCAAACATTCATCTTTATTAAGATATCACTGATTCTCAATCAATAATATAACATCATAATGTTCTTAAGAACAACTCACTTTTCAACAAGTTATTACCATACCACCATATCTCCTCCATGTCCTATTCCACATGGATACACACTTTAATGTTGTCCAAATTATGACAAAAGAATATCCATCAAACACATTATTATATCCTTACAACATTCATGCTTCAATTCAGTGACTAGTCAATACACTGTCTACATTAATGTGACTGTCATTTGTTGATAGTTTTCCTAGACCTACACTCAAACATTAATATCTTCCAACAAAAAATGAATTTTGTGAATCAATCTGATTATATTGTGGATAATTAGGCTAACCAAAACATATCCAAAATTTATAAGACTCCAACAGTGCAATTGAGAGTTATGCTCCCCATAATGAGACTCATGTTTACTGTCATAAACAACTCAGAAAATTGAATGTTTAGTCCACTAGGGAATTAAAGTTATTTTGAAAAGGAAAAAAAAAAACATTATAAAACTAATTGCATCTGAAATATTCATAATTCCACTCCAAAATCCAAAGTTTTCATAATCTTTGAACAATTGCAAATGAATCTATGATCAAACCTTTGTAAAAAGGTCTGATACTAAGGGTTTTACTACAGATTTTACAAAATCAATTGAATCTTTCAACATGCTTCACGGAAAAACCTATAATCAGGTTCCAAATTTTTTTATTTCATCCCTTAATTCTTCCAAATAAATTTAAACATTCAATCTTTCCATTTCATAAATAAAATATGCAATGAACAGTAAAATAATGTGCCTGAAACAGAGTTGTTTAAGGAACCTTTACCAAAACTTGTATTAACTATTTGATACTTGTATATTTACATTTTATGGTGGTATAAATTGTTTTTCTTACACTTCCTTACATCTGAAAAAATCTCCTTATGCATCCAAAATGACAAACATGAACTGTACTGCCCTTCAACCCTGCAGGAACAATTAGGATAGTCAAGGGCATGCTAGATGTTTACAATATCAAAACCCAAATAACTAATCCTCCACTCACATATTAAACCAAGGAAGCCTTAAATATAATATTTTACTTCCCTTTAAAGTTAAAAACTATCCACCTACTTTCATGGTCATACAACTTCCCCATTCTTTGTCTTTTTGCAACTTTTGAAAAGTTGCATTTTACAACTTTTATTCAAATGACCTTGAAACCTTACAAGAACCTTCCAAACATATTAGGATGTACTAATAATGAATATTAACAACCATTTTACCCCTCCATGGGTCTTTTATACAAATTTGACCAAATGGACCAATTAGGGCCCCTACTAGGACAATTTGACAATTTTTACAAAATGGCTCATATAGCCTTACATCATGATTCAATTGGACTCAAAAGAAATAAAATATGAATCAAATAACCTTAATAAATAATGAATGACTCAATTAAAATTAAATTTTTCATTAACCTCCTGCTGCTTAGGTGCCTTTGCACCATTATTCCTCCATTTTCTCAACAAGTTTACTTTTTGGTAAGTCCCTTTAGGTGAAGTATTAGATAGGAAGTTGGCCTTCTCTAGAGGTTCATATCAAAGATAGGTATCCCACAACCTTGAAATTCTCCCATGTTTCTATAAGGTACCTAGTCATGCAACTTGGTAAGGGTGCAACTTTAAGAGATAATAGGGGCATGCTCACCACACTATTACCAGAGCAGGGGCAAGATGTTGAGACTGATTTTTACTTTGAAACAATGTAACAAGCACACTATTTCAATAAGGGACAAATTGTATACACTGAAAATTGACTTGAGGAGTTAATTAAATATTTATTTTTTAACTAATAGTCCTTTATACTATTACTAAATAAATTATTTAATTTATTTAGCTAATTCACTTTGGACCTTATTCTTCTAATCCTAAGTCCTCTAATTTACCTTTATTAAGTATTTTTTTAAATTACTTAATTTCCATCTCATCACATGAATAGGTCCATGCTTCCACCTCATATGACACCTCACCCTGGGCTAAGGAAATTAATTTATTTTGTTTTATAATTAGCCTATTTATCCTCAACTATGAGTCTTATTCCTAAGGGGTCCAAAGGGGCTATGTGGCCTAAGGAGACTTAGTCTCATAGCTACATGTCCTCATAGGAATTGGTCTATTCCAACTTTCCTACAAGGTAGTGTCTTTCCTCTCCACCTCACTTGGTTAATGATAACCCATAGGAACACTTGTACAAGGAGTCATATTATGGAAAATGGCCTTCCTTCTTCCTCTTAAGAGTCATGGAGAGACACTTGAAAAGTGTCCCTCCTTCCCATTGTTAGTGCATTTTCTTGTTGAATCTTAACTCAAGCCTTGAATGCTTAAATGGAACTCTATGATACCTAAACTCCTGAAACAAGCAAGAAAAAGACTAATTAACAAGTATAAAATCCTTCTTCACTTTGAGCTTTTGGCTATAGGTGGGTGTGCCTATTAGATCTACTTCTTCAAAGCATTACAGCATTAGTTTATATCCTTGATACAAACCTAATCTTCTCAGCTCTACAAACATACATGAAAGTAAATAGTCATTTAAGTTTTTGGTGATGATGAAAGATGCAAAGACAAGAAGTGACTGGTGCCTTATCCATTGGGAAATAGAGTTAGATAAAAGTAAATCCACAAAAATTCCTATGATTCCAAACAAATAAAACCCAAATGAATTGCCTATAGATCATTCTCTCACTCCTCTACCTAGACATCAGATTCACATACACTGTTAAATTCTAAGAATTGTGCCAAAGATTTATTCACTCCTTGAGAGAAAATAAGAACACAGATTCATAGTCACCTTGTAACCAACATATTAGAGTGACTTACAAACTAATACACAAGAATTCAATGCAATACATATGAAGACATCACCAATAAAAGATTGGGATTTCACTATTTTTCATTCAAAAATCCCTGGTTCATTACAACCAAGAAACCATGAAAATCTCAAAAACAAGGGCTCAAAAGCCAGAATAATGCCTCTGTAGTGACAATTCCATCATCTCTGTAACAATGAAGAAAAAATAAGATATAGGAGAATGTGGTCAGTTGGAGCCAACTAACAGCTGCCCGCTCTTTGCACAAAATGTCTCCAACTTCTTCTCCAAATTTGATCTTCAAACTAATCTTCATGCCTACAATCATTTCCAACTGATTTGATTCCATTCCTTTCCAAGAAATGATTACATTCTCTTTTGTGAAAAAGCCCTCATGAATGCTTATCAGAAAATGCATAATAAAAAAATTTCATTTAGACTATAGAGAAGACTATTAAACTTATTTAAATTTGCCTTTCACTTTATTTCTTGCACTTTTAACTTAGAATGCACCAAACCTTGCCATGTGTCACTTCCTTATCCTATAACTTGCCTTGGAACAAACAAAATTGATTTGGTTTTGTCATTTCTGGCTCAATGCAACAAACCCTGGAAAGAAACCCTCAATCATTTCAAATCATGGCCGCAATGGCTAACTGATCCAAGTTTAAAATGTGGCAGTCGATCATAGCCCTTCCTGACACATCAGACGGCTCTAAAAAATCATCAAACAGTCAACTAAACTTTGAAAAATAACTGACCACATCATCTTTTTTGGCAACCAATTAGAAACAGGCACATCAACAACATCTAGCAACTGGACCCACTGTCACATCTTCATTGGTCCTTAAATCAGGACCGTCGATCCTCTCCTAAGAGAGAATCAACTGCTATCACAACATTGCGATCAGTAAAACTTCATGCATCTCCGCTTTACGTTTATACAAAAATCGTTAGATCAAGGCAAATCTATGGTGACTTGAAACTTGTAGCATCCTAGCCCCACTTGACAACTGGATATATTGTTATCGTCAGATGAAAGAATCCAATGGTCGATGTTCTTGTTCCTCCCGATTGGACCCACAGTGGTAACTCATGGCTTAATACAAAATTGACAGCTGTCACAACATCATGATCACAAATGTCTGATCTCCTTTTCATTGCGGACATAGGACAGCTGTTAGATCAAACGTAAGATGTCAGTTCATTACTCCCTTTATTAACTAGGCCCAGTGAATGCATGCCAATAGATCTTCACAATTGGACGGTTGCGATAAAGCCAAGGTAACTGGTCCCACCTAACAAAGAACCTTAGTTGTCCAACCAAATCAAAGAATGTCACAATGCTGCATTAGTTAATCACCCTGCATATTTCCTTTGTGGCTATGAGACCACCGCCAGATCAAAACATGAGATAAGCACTTCAATAAAGTGTTGAAACCTTAGGAAAATTTATCATCAGGACTTAGGGAAAATATTAAAGGTCACGAAGCTTTAGACTTAGGAAAAATAAAGCATTAGGTTAGGTAGATAAAAATTAGGAAAAAGACCCCACCAAGAGGAATATACAACACATGCATTAAAAGGACTTTAGTGATTTCCAAAAAGTAACGAAGAAACAAAAGGACTGCCAAGGAACTAGGGTTTTTGACTTTGAAAAATTTTAAAACCCTTTGCATGGATAAACCCTAGTTCTTCATCAACTTGAAATGACTGGATCTCACTAGTTTTTACACCAAAATTCATGTGATTTGAACTGAAGTTTGAACACATTCTAAATTATCCATGGCTAAGCCCGCAAGTTGTAAAACATTATAGATCTTCTTCACTAACCAAAACAAGTTGTAGCTAGGGCATGACAACTTTACAAGATTTTTTTGTAGGATAAGAGTATTTTCTTAGGATTTTGGCTATGACAGGAAAATGGGCTAACAATGGCTCTGATTGGGGATGTATGCCTCTTGTAGGCATATCAAGAATTCAGAATCTCTTGGTACATAAGACCAACCAAAGAAGATCAAACTAGGCTTTCACAACTCTTGGAACAAGGAACCCTCTTATTGAAAGCAATGACATACACAACTGAAAGGAAAGCAACTGTACAAGGACTTACAATATTTACAAAAAGGATCAAAGCCCCAAAACTCTAATCATTTTTTACCCCTATCAAACAAATAATTTTCATCTCCATATAACAGAGGTAAACTAAAATTACATTTTTCATCTAGCCTGTCAAAAATAATAGGATCCATTTTTAGCATATCATAGAGAAATTGATCATCATACTCACCATCATTTGGCAAGACAAAGTCACCAAACTGCCATGAATACTGATCATTTTGTGACATTAAAACATTACAACCTTCATTAACACTACCATGCTAAAAAAGTAAACACTCCAACTCAACCTCATGGCTGGAAACATCAGCATACTAATCATTAGTTTGCAAAAAAGAATAAACCATTTCTATCTCATCACTTTTCAAACTAACAAAGAACCTCCCCAAACAAAAATCTGATTGCATCAAATTGGAAACAACTTGCTGATCAAAAATTACATCAACATCTTCCAGAAAGGAACAAGCACTGTTAGTGACTGAGTCATTAGTCATTTGCAAATTTGAGAAAACCCTTTCAGATTTACCACATTCTCCAGCATCAAGATGTAAATAAGAACCACTAGCATTAGGCTCTTGAAAATCTAAATCCACACTAGTACATACATCATCATACTCATCAAATATAACATTATCAAATTCATTACAATGATATGTACTATCCACTTGCATATCAAAAAAGGGAGAAAGGACATCCATAAATGTTTCACACATCATGCCATCACTTGAATCATCTTTGTCAAAACTTATATCTACCAGACATGGAATTTTGGAAACAAACTTGGGAGTATACCTCTGAAACTCAGTATCCAAGAGCTATGAAATTTTCTCACTACTTAGTAAGCACCAGACTTCACATTTCACCTCTTCGGTCTCACTGCTAATGCTTCAAATATCTTCCCCATCTGAAATAGGGACTAAATCACTTGTCTCACAACATCTTGTGTAAAGTAATCACTACAAGAACTATCATCTACATTGTAATCATATTCTTCATGTTCACACAAAACACCATCAAGATGAAACAAGGAACCATTAGTATCATGCTGAGAAAAGGGAAAATTTGAAAACTCATGGGAATCACTATCAACTGTAGATTCATCATCTACACCTTGACAACCATAAATTTTATCATCAACATAATAACCAACACTATCAGCATCACAAGACTCAACATCCTCAACACAACTAGACTCAACATCTACAAATGAATCCATCCATTCTTTAACATTTTCTAGTCCTTCATTTCTAAAGGATGCAGTCCAACTAACTGATTCAAGCACACCAAGTTCTAAAAACATTTCAGCATATTGGGATTCTTGAAAATCAAGACCCACATGAAGTTCACTACATGCAACAAGAAATTTCTTGTAATATGAAAGTGTAGGCTCTTCTCTTCTTTCTCCTATTGCACATTTTAAAATCTGAATGCAATTATGTTGGATTCTTTTATTTGCCAAATGAAGTTCATCATTATAATTTTCTAAATCTGACTGATAATTTTTAGATCTAGAAACATCTTCTTGATCTATCATAGCTGGAAACTCTATTTCAAAATAATGGCAAGACAATACTGCTTGTTCTCATGACAATACTTTTATTCAAATTCATGCAACCACTAACTTCATTAAACCCCAACATATTTCTGATACTCTTTAGCAACTGAATCTTATATCCATAAATATGACTCAAACTTTCAAGATTAATTTCCCTTTTCACTAGTGACTTGTTCACCTATTTAGGGACTGTTTTTACTTTTATAAAAGATTACCTGGAAGTGCTATTGCTGGTGCAAAAAATTGATCTGAAATTTCCTCCAAATCACCTTTCAAACTATGGTAGAGTCGCCACCTCTTTGCAGAGGACCAATTCTGAATCAGTTGATAACCTTTTCTCAAATCTGAACCTTCTTTACCAGCAAACACAAGACAACTTCACATGATGCAGCTATTTGTCAGGATCACAAAATATATTACACTTTCATATTACAGAAACACACTGATCAAACAGAGACTCAGAGTCACCACTCACATTCAGTGAGATAATATAAGAAATTTTTTTAAAGAACCGACTCTATGACCATTTAACTAGACTCTAGGATGATTCAGCCAAGCAAGGAAATAGCATCTTAAACTTGTTATCTTTTTTTTCTTCCCCAATAAAGTCATCATTTTGTTAGTGCATTTTCTTGTTGAATCCTAACTCAAGCCCTGAATGATTAAATGGAACTCTATGATTTCTAAACTCTTGACTCAAGTAAGAAAAAACCTAATTAACAAGGATAAAATCCTTCTTCACTTTGAGCTTTTGGCTATAGGTGGGTGTACCTATCAGATCTACTTCTTCAAAGAATTACAACATTAGTTTATATCCTTGATACAAACCTAATCTTCTTAGCTCTACAAACATACATGAAAGTAAATAGTCATTTAAGTTTTTGGTGATGATGAAAGATGCAAAGACAAGCAGTGACAAGTACCTTATCTATTGGGCAACAGAATCAGATAAAAGTAAATCCCCAGAAATCCTATGATTCCAAAAAAATAAAACCCAAATGAACTTCCTTACAGATCATTCTCTCACTCCTCTACCTAGACATCAAATTCACATACACTGTTAAATTCTCAAAATTGTGCCAAAGATTTATTCACTCCTTGAGAGAAACTAAGAACACAGATTCATAGTCACCTTGTAACCAACATATTAGAGTGCCTTACAAACTAATACACAAGAATTCAATGCAATAAATACGAAGACATCACCAATAAAAGATTGGGATTCCACTATTTTTCATTCAAAAATCCCTGGTTCATTACAATCAAGAAACCATGAAAACCTCAAAAACAAGGGCTCAAAAGCTAGAATACTACCTCTACAATGATAATTCCATCATCCTTATAATAATGAAGAAAAATTGAGATATAGGAGAATGTGGTCAGTTGGAGCCAACTGAAAATTGTCCACTCTTTGCACAAAATGTCTCCAACTTCTCCAAATTTGATCTTCAAATTGATCTTCATGCCTGCAATCATTTCCAATTGATTTGATTCCATTCCTTTCCAAGAAATAATTACATTCTCTTCTGTGAAAAGCCCTTGTGAATGCTTCTTAGAAAATGAATAATAAAGACATTTCATTTAGACTATAGAGAAGACTATTGAACTTATTTAAATCTGCCTTTCACTTTATTTCCTGCACTTTTAACTCAGAATGCACCAGACCTCACCATGTGTCACTTCCTTGTCCTGTAACTTGCCTTGGAACAAACAAAATTGATCTGGTTTTGTCATTTCTAGCTCACTACAACAAACCCTAGAAAGAAACCCTCAATCATTTCAAATAATGGCCGTAACGGCTAACTGACCCAAGTTTAAAATGTGGCCATCAATCATATCCCTTCTTGGCACATCGGGCGGCTCTCAAAAATCATCAAACAGTCAACTAAGCTTTGAAAAATAACTGGCCACATCATCTTTTTTTGGCAACCAATCAGAAATAGGCACATCAGCAACACCTGGCAACTGGACCCACTATCGCATCTTCATCGGTCCTTAAATTAGGTCCATCGATCCTCTCCTAAGAGAGAATCAATGACTGTCATAACATTGTGATTAGTAAAACTTCATTCATCTTCGCTTTGCATTTATACGATAACCGTTAGATTAAGGCAGATTTATGGTGACTTGAAACTTGTAGCATCCTGGCCCCCCTTGACAACTGGATATATCACTACCGTCAAATGAAAGAATCCAACAGTCGATGTTCTTGTTCCTCCTGATTGGACCCACAGTGGTAACTCATGGCTTAATACAAAATCGATGGCTGTCACAACATCGTGATCACAAACATCTGATCACCTTTTCATTGCAAACATATGACAACTGTTACATCAAACACAAGATGTCAGTTCATTACTCCCTATATTAACGAAGCCCAGTGAATGCATGCCGATAGATCTTCACAATCATACAGTTGTGATAAAGCCAAGTTAACCAGTCCCACTTGAGAAAGAAGCTTAGTTGTCTGACCAAATCCATGGTTGCCATAATGCCACATTGGTTAATCACCCTACAGCTTTCCTTTGCAGCTATGCGACCATCATCAGATCAAAATGTGAGATAAGCACTTCAATAAAGTGCCGAAACCTTAGGAAAATTTATCATCAGGACTTAGGGAAAATATTAAAGGTTAGGGAGCTTTAGACTTAGGAAAAATAAAGCGTTGGGTTAGGTAGATAAAACTTAGGAAAAAGACCCCGCCAAGAGAAATATACAACACATGTGTTAAAAGGACTTTAGTGATTTCCAAAAAGTAACAAAGAAACATAAGGATTGCCAAGGAACTAGGGTTTTTGACTTAGACAAATTTCAAAACCCTTTGCATGGATAAACCCTAGTTCCTCATCAACTTGAAATGACTGGATCTCACTATTTTTTACACAAAAATTCATGTGATCTGAACTAAAGTTTGAACACATTCTAAATTATCGATGGCTAAGCTCGCAAGCTATAAAATATTATATATCTTCTTCGCTAACCAAAATAAGTTACAGCTAGGGCATGACAAATCTACAAGATTTTTTGTAGGATAAGACCATTTTCTTTGGATTTTGGCTATGACAGGAAAATGGGCTAACACCCACATGACCCTCCACCTTGTCTTTGTAGGAGGAAAATTCCCCCTATTCCCCCTCTTACATTCCAACTACTTCGTACTCTTTATAAACCTCTCCAACCAAGTCAATCTCAACTATTGATCTTTCCACCTTTCAATCTTATCCATTTGGTCTTGCCACATGGGTTTGAGGGTTGCAAAAGCCTATAAAAGGAGCATTTTTCCTTTATTTGAGGCTAATTTCATCTTACGAGATTTAGCGTTCTAGCATTTTGAGATCATTTGTGAGAAATATATTATTATCATAGCATTTTTCATATCAATAGCATTTAGAATCAACCTCCATCCATGATTTTAATCATCACTCCATCTTGCATCTAGTTTTTGGAGCATTTTAGGAACTCATCCTAATTACATTGCATAAACCACTATTCCAAACTTTAAAGGCATCTTGGGAAGCTTATTTAAGTTTTTGAGAGCTCAACAACCAAGAATTAAAAGTAGAGGAATGCAATGGAATCAAATTACAAGTAGTAGGTACAAATATAAAATTGTCATTTTTATTTATTTTTTCATATTTCATTGTGTGCACGTTAGATATAATTTTAAGCTAATTAGTGGGCTAGTAATTGAATTATGTTGTTTTACATCTTAGTTTCATACAAAGAAGTATGGAATCAAAAGACAATCATCTTCTCCTAGGACTCCGTAGCAAAATGGAGCAGTTGAAAGGGGAAAAAAACTATTGTTGAGATGCTAGGAAAATACTTAAAGATGCTAATCTATCAACTATCTACTGGAGAGATGCAATAAACACTAATATTTATCTTCTTAATAGAGTGAAAATTAAAGTAAATCATACAAAGACTCCTTGTGAGCTATGGTTTGGTAAAACACCTACTATCAAATACTTCAAAATATTTGGAAGAAAATGTTACATTAGAAGAGATGAGGGAAATCTTTGACAACTTGATGCCAAATCAGATGAAGGTATCTTCTTGGGAAACTCTACCATAAGAAAGGCATTCTAGTGGTACAATTTGAGGTTAAAGAAAGTGTAGATTTTAAAGTTAATGATGCATGCAATCAAACTAATTTAGAACCTAAGATTGAATTAGAATATGTTCTTGATACACATGTAGAAGAAATGAAAGTTCTAGAGTATCATGATATAGAATTTGAGGATGAAGAGAAATAGTTAGAAGAAACTCCAAGGAAATATACTAGGTATGTTTAGAGAGATCATTTAGTATATCATATCATTGGACATAAGGACAAAGGTGTTCAAACAAGAAGAAGAATTTCTAGGATAGGTGAGCAATCAAATTGTCATTTTCTTTATTTAATAGAACCAAAAAATTATGTTGAAGCTAGAAAATATGGATTCTAGATAAAAGCCATGGAAGAAGAGTTGGATCAAATACATATGAATCAATCATGGGACCTGTTACCTAGACCGTCAAATAAAAATGTAAGTGGAACAAAGTGGGAATTTTGAAAAAAGTAGATTGAAGATGGTCAAGTTACCAAAAATAAAGAAAGATTGGTATGTAAAGGTTATACTTCAAGTTTAAGGAATTGATTTTGAAAAATAATTTTCTTTTGTAGATAGAATGGAAGCTATCATAATATTTTTGGCTCTTGCCACACACAATAATTCCAGTATCTATCAAATGGATGTTAATTCTACATTCTTGAATGAAGAACTTGAAGAAGTCCAAATTGAACAACTGGATGGTTTTAAACTCATATAAGATCCAAATATGTTCTAGAGATTCAAGAAGGCATTGCATGGACTCAAGCAAGCCCCTAGGATTGGTATGCCAGACTAGACAAGTATTTTTTGTAACAACAACTCAACAAAGTTATGCAAAAGGAATCTGTTATATTTATTTCTTATACTAAGTACATCAAATAATTTATAAATAAATTTGGAATGGTGGAGTTTGAACCAGTGGAAACCCCCATGGATATTGAATGCCAGGTAAGAAAGGATATGAGTCTCCAAAGGTTTATCATAAGTTGGACAAATCCATGATTGATGGACTAATTTATTTAACTGCTTCAAGACCATATATTATGCACACAATCTATTTAGATGCTAGATATCAAGCAAATCTAAGATAATCTCACAAAGTGGCAGTGAAAAGAATATTCATATACTTGAAAGGAACTTCATAATTTGGCCTATGTTATAGAAAGAATGGTGTTTTTTCACTAAAATATTTTACTGATGTTGACTGGGTAGGACACATATTATATAATTACTAGTGGCGGAGCATTAAGAGAAAAATTGGTCTCTTTAAAGACCAAGGAACAAGATTCAGTCTCACTAACCAATGTAAAGGCAAAATTTATTACAACAACATTTTGTTGTACTCAAGTAATTTGGATGAAGCAGACACTTAAGGATGTGGAAATAATATTTGATGAGGCAATTCTAATTATATGCAATAAAACAAGTGTCATTAATATCACCAAGAATTTGATGATGCATTCAAGGACAAAACACAACTCTATCTGGTATTATTTCTTGAGGGACAAAGTTGCTAAAAAGGAAGTGAAGTTGGAATATGTGCTTACCACGGAACAAATTTGTAGATATTTTCACTAAAGATCTGGCTAAGGACACTTTTGAGTATCTTAGACATAAATTGGGGGTTAGTGTCCCTCCTTTTTCAAACTAGATGCATAAGTGAAGTGCATCTTTTCAGGGGGAGAACAATTTCATATTCTTTTTCTCCTAGATTGATTCTTTGGTTGCACTCAAGGGGAGTAGTGCATGTACAAGGTTGCATAATTGATTGTAAAAAGTTAGTTTCCTTGAAAGGGGAAGAGGTTGTGGAAATTAATTGCAAAATAAAAACAAAAGAATCTTTGTACACCCTTTTTCCTTGATGTCAAAGGGGGAGAAGAAAATTCACTAGGTTGTCCAGTCTTAGATGTTGTTGGTGTTTCCATCAATGACACAAGGGGATATTGTTAGTATTATAATTTGTGTTGCCAATAATGTCAACCTTTAGTGTGGAATTGATGTTAGTTTTTTGAGAATGAAGATTTGTTGAGGTTGTGACATTGATTGATGAAGATTTGAAGACTAGTTGCTAAGGTTGCTTAGGTTGTGACATTGATTGATGAAGAATATTTGAAGATTAGTTTCTGGGGTTGAGGAATTAATTGATGAAGAAGATTTGATGTATAATAAATTAGCAACACTGTGACATATTTGGAAGACAAAAGTATGATATGAAAGAACTTGTAGGAAAGAGTATTTGGAGACTTTATGGGAGAATGCTTTGCATTCTTCCACACGAGATGATAGGAAATTAAAGATCTGGGATTAATGATTAGCTACTATACATATTTCACTATCATTTTATTAGGTCTCCAACTAATTATTTGACAAAGATATGATGTGTTTTTTGGCTAATAGTAATGTTGGCTATCAGGAAGGATTGACCAGGATCAGAGAATGGATTTCATTTCTTTGTAATGGGATTTTAGGGTATGTGGTTTTGTGTATATGGTTAAATGGCTCATGGAATGTTTCAATTTAGATATATTTTGATGGTTTGATTTGCAAGTGAATATTGATTGTCACAAGTGCTATTTTGTTGCATGTGTTGTCTTATTGGAAAATCAACTATTTATAGTGACTTGATTTGAGTATTATCAGTCTATATATAGGTTAAGAGAAGAGTTAAGAGACTTAAAATGAATATTCAATGGTTTTTTTTATTCATATTGAAAAATATGATTTAGAGAGTGTTTTTGGGCCAATTGGTAACATAGTTTTAATGTCTTTTTACACATTACCTTTGGGTTTGACTTTGGAGGAATATGGAACGAATGTGGATGAATTCTATTATTTGAAAAAGATATTTTGTGATGAGTTTTGGTGTCCTTTATCTTGAGGGATGGACCACATTGAGTATTTTTGTTTAAAGTGGCCAACTATGTGCTACTAATGCTTATATTTTTATGGTTGATCTTGTTGATGTTTCTAATGGACAAACCTCTATATATTTGAGCATAAAAGGATAAGATGAGTATGAGAGTATGTAAGGTCATTGAAAAGAATATGGTAATCAAGTGTGAAGATGATATTTTATGAATAAGGTATATTGTTGAATTTGACAAAAAGGTCACTACAAAAAATCAAGAGATTCTCTTTTCATTCACTACAATTCATTGGAAGCAATGAGTTTCCTTTAATTATTTGTGAAGATCTACATTTATTGTTTCCTTGTGGATTAGAGAAATCATTAGTAGTGTGCCTAAACATTAGGGATGGTGAGTTCCTTGGCTTCTGGCCTAAAACATTGTAATCAGATATTTGCATATATGAGTACATTTCTCACTATGGTTTTTCTCATCTTGAATTTTCCAAGTAAATCTGGCATTCATGTGTATTTATTATCATTGCTTTACCCTTTGCTGATGGTTAGTTGGATTAAGAAAGAACCATTGAGATTTGTGATAAAATTATTAAGCTGATATTTGTGTTGATTCACCCCCCACCTCACGGTACCTAGTAGTGTTCAACACATAAATCCATTTCTTTAATTTGAATGTAGATTTCTACTTGTCTTTTTCTTTGATTTGCACTTGATGGTAACTAAATTTATGATCCAAATCAATAAAAAATTAGGCATGTCTAAGCTAATCTAAAAATCATCTACCTTTTGAAGAGGATATCTACTATTAATAGTAATTTATTAAGAACCCAATAATCTATGCACATTCTCCAAAAGTCATCTTTGTTTCATATTATCACTATCTAGGTGATCAATACGTTTAAGTGCTATAATGAATTAGTGTTGATACAATATAATTCTTATAGCTACCTATTGGCCTCATCACTCTCTAGTAAGGATTTGTAATGCACGTTGATATTTGGTAGATGATATTTTGGTAGGAATTAAATCTTGTGCTACACATAAGAAAAATATCAAATGTATCAAGGGGCATAGTAACAAACTCTATCTCATCTATGTATTGTGCATTTATCTTAAATTTTACTTTGCACCTTTTATTTACTTGTATCTCTACACCTCTTTTAATCCTTTGTAATGGATAAGGATGTGGATTCAAGCCTAATACTTTTATCTAATTTCCTAAAATATGATTACATTGGGAATCTAAATATGCCTAAGTATTATTCTATTATTTTTAGCTTGTAACTTCAACAAAAAAATATCCATTTTTATTAGTGGTAGCATGAACCTAAGATTTTAATCTACATATAAACTATCCTCTATTTACGTTTCACCTTCAAGGATAGTTAGCATAGGTTTTTTTTGTTTCACTTTATTTACTATTGTTTTCATTCTTAGGTTGTGATTTATAATGAAGCTTCCAACATTTTGAATTTATGTGCCCATCTAAATTACAATGACTTCAATGACTCTTTGTGTTATTTCTATCATCTTTATTATCCCCACTTTCCATCTTTTATTAGATTTATTAAGTTTTTAAATTTTATTATATTCCCCTTTGAATTAAAAAAATCACATCCATACCTCTCCTCTTCCTTGCTTGCATAGTGTTCTCAAACACACGCTTCATTTAAGTCCTTTAGGTTAGTGATGACCATTACTTTTCATGTATTAAGTATGAACTCCACCAACCTATTCCCATCAAGTGATTATCTTCACATTCATCATATCTTTTTTCCATAATGTCATGGTGTAACCTTATAACTCTAACCACTTTATTTTTTGTCTAGTACATCTACATTTTATTTTTTATCAAACTTATGTCCTATGAAATAAAAATGCCTTCTTATTAATTATGGAGTCTTGCCAATGCCATTCATCAACTATTGTCTATTTCATTTTGTTATAATTTGCAACATATACACCCAACCATGCAAGGGTGTGATTAATCATCTTAACACATGCAAAATTAATCATTTGAGTTCTATTTATTTTATGTGCATTAAAATAGAACTCCAATTTCTTAATCCATGTACCTAATATATTTACATTACGTTGTCCATTAAAGGGTATAATTTCTACAATTCTATTCAACCTTAAATGGGCTCACACTCTTATTCTATCTTAAGTGCATTTATGAAATCTTCTAATTTCGTATCAATTATAATAATACCATTTTTTTCATAGCTTTACCAAATCACCAATGGAAGATTAATCTTGTTCCATTTCAACTTGTTACCTAATCACATGCTCTTGTTGTTGACTCAACTGTTCTTGATTTTTTGTGATGTCTAATATGTGTCTTTCTAGTGTTGTCACCCATGTATTTAACTCCTCTATGGCTGCAATTTTTGCTCTAGTTACAAAAATGTAAAATCCTTCAATAAATCCATAAAATATTAAACCTATTTGATATAAATATTGATCTATAAAATCTAATGTGTAATTTCAAAATAAATTAAAATATTTAATGTACTCTCCTACTTGCTTTGCAAAACTTCAAATTTTTAGGTTGTTCACACATTAAAAAAACATGAAACAACTCATAAAGAAATTTTTTGGTCATTGCTAGAACCCCCCAATGTGGAGGAAAATCTAGTTTTGGCAATAGCAAGGTGTCAAGTTATGACCCTTATTTGTTATTTTGTAAAGAGATCATATTTAGTGGACAATCCTACCTCTACTTTTTATTATGCCTCCTACAAGATCATACATACATTAATTTTTTAATTTTCCAACTCCATCAATGATAATAATGCTTACATATAATCCTTATTGATAAATTCTCTAATGGATTGAGCTCTTTTGAGACTTGGACATTGATTAACAATCGATGAATACAAAAATGATTCCTATATGATTTGTATTCTAAATTTTAGTTTTAAGATAGTCATGTACATTAATACATCTATGATGTCATTTTCTTAGTTGTGTTATCATTCATATATGTTGTAGTTTACAATACTATAACACATTTATACTTGTATCTAAATTTTTTTTTTTTGTTTGTACTTTTTTTATTGCATAGATTTTCCATATGCTTTGAATCACAACATAAACGTGAAATATTTTAAATTGTGATCTAGGGTGTTATACCAAACAAGTCCTCAATCATTTTCAAACATCATCTAACAATAAAAATGCTAGAATTGAGCTTATAAATCTATATCTAAAGAGAAATTACTATATTGTCTTAAAATGGAAGCACTTCCATCTTGGTAGGTTTAGCACCCTCATTTAGTGCATTTTCATGATAGATTTTCATTTAGGATGCATCTGCACTTGATTCTTTGTTTCTAGGTGAAATTAGGGTTAGGATCCTAAGGATTCTCCTTGATTTCCTTCTTTGTGGCTCTATTTTCTAGGTAGGACCTATGTACTGGTCCTCCTAGGCTTCATCACATTTCTTCTAGGCCTTTGTGCCCTTTTCCAGCATTCTGCTATGTTTTCCCATCATTCTAAGTCTCTGGCCGACCCAGAAACTTCACTGAAACTCTAAGTTGACTGGCCTAAAACCTTAGGTCAGGGTCAAGGTCGACCTTGACCTTTGTTAGGTTTTGGTTCCCGCTTTCAAATTTGGATCATAGCGGGGCCCTAAATTAAAAAGGGGCCTTTAGATTCAAATGCGGAAGGGTTTTTATTCAAAATTCATTTAATGCATTTCCTCCTTAGTTGGCTATTGTGATTGGACCATAATTTGAGGTGAAATTTGAATTAGGGGCCCTTACATTGCCCGAGGAACCTTGCCTTGAAATCTCTATATAAGAACTCTCTTTTGCCTTGATTTCAACAAGTAAGTAACAAGAAAGAAGTTATGAAGAGATGACATAATGATGAGATGATGATGCAAAATTGAAAGAGGATGATATAGGAGAACAAGATATGATGATGCCTTGATGAAAGCAAGCATTTTGTGGAAAAGTTATTGTGGACACTCATTTGGAGCAAGAAAGATTCCTTCTTCCTTGATCTACCATTTTCAACATTCAAGCATTCTAAAGATACAATCATGGGGTAGCAACTACGGATTGTGAGTTTGGTAGGAATACTTCAGTCTTGGGAGCTTGGTATTCTTTCTTTATCATATTCAAATCTATGCATTGCTCTCTCATTTCAATTCATGCTAGGGTTTCAATCTAGAGGATTAGATCTTGGCATTTCACATTCAAAGCTCTTCCTATGAGCAACACACACACATATTCTATTACATCCGACTATTCATGGAGGTGGAAATCACCAAAAAGGGGGTTTGGCTAAGGCAAAACCCTATATAGCCACCCCAAAACACCATTTCCAGATATCTACAGTCACTATTTCGGGAGTTACAGAGCAGATTTGGATACCCTTTTTGCCAAACTTTCAGTATCTGTGAACATAATTTATGTCGGAGTAGTGTAGATCAAGGTCGACATAAAGGGGCACAATTGCACCCCTGTATTTGGGTCAAGGTTGACCTAGTTCAGAAAAGAAAAAGATTTTTGGGTTTTCTCCATCTTTGTGTTTCTATTCTAGATCTAGTTGCAAAATTTCCAGAAACTTAGTACAGACACTAGAAAACAAGTATTTCTAGATATGCTATGTTATGAGGTTGTTGGAAATATTCAAGACTAGCCAAGTTACTGCGAGGGGAGGGGTGAATCAGTAACTTCAAAACTTTTAACAAATTTAGATCTTAACCATATTCCAAATAACATTTAGATCAATAAGCTAACTGCATGCATGAGTAA
Organism: Chamaecyparis obtusa; assembly: GCA_027943335.1. Lineage (NCBI taxonomy): Eukaryota > Viridiplantae > Streptophyta > Pinopsida > Cupressales > Cupressaceae > Chamaecyparis > Chamaecyparis obtusa. The sequence goes on from BSBK01004133.1 coordinate 1,344,081, forward strand.
CAGAAAGAATAAAACATTCATAACACTTTGAACATAGAGATTTGGTGACCCAGAAACCTTCCAAATAGAAAGTAAAACTGGGGTGGGGATGATACCCACAAAACTTCAATACTGCAGTATAAAGTTTGCCGGTTAAGGCTTACAATGATCACTTCTGATGATTTGCCCTGTTAGGAGCAATAAGGACTGCTAGGTCCACCTTGTTAGAGGATTTACAAACATACAAAGAAGTATGCACTCAGTTAAGAGATTTTACAAAGACTGTTAAGTCTACCCTGTTAAAGGATTTTAAGCTAATTCACCTGTTAGGATGAAATAGTAGATCTCTTACTTGCAACTATACTTGCTAATTGAGATTCTTTGATGTACTAATCACCTTCTGTGATGGATATATCTTTGCTTCTCCTTATACTATTGTAGCCCTTTGTAATTTGCTTATCTCTACCTTTCTTCTCTTTTTCCACACTTCTCGCTTCTTTTTTTTCACCTTGGATATGATACAAAACAATGTTTATATATCAATCCAAAACAATTATAAAATAATTACAAAGTCGGCTCTCAAACAAGCTAACACAAATATTACTGAGTCAACCCAAATATAGTTACTCGGCTACTGCAAACTAACTCAGTGACTTTTTGATACTCGGCATCCACTGTGTTACTCAGCATCATCATGCTCTCAGTAGAAGTGGAGGCTCGGTCCATGCTAACCACTCGGTTGTAGTTTCAAACTCGGTATATACTGGAGACTCGGTAGATATAGTGTCACTCGGTAGAAATTGAATTCCTTGTTTACCATGCTGGCGCTCGGTAAACACTGCTCATTTCATCACTCAGTAATGATAACTCGATAAGCACTGTCCTGTCTGCTCGGTAAACACTGTCCTGTCTGCTTGGTAAACACTGTCCTCTCTACTCGTTAAACATATAGAGTTTGAATAAGTGTTGTTACTAATTACAAACATACCTAATGCCAACAATCTCCCCCTTTGGCATTAGTGACAAAAACACTTATTGCCCAAAAAATCATGCTGAATCTATTTTTGATTTTTCAAAAATTTATCTTTGTCATACTACTGTATATACATTTCATGTCTCCCCCATACAGTATATATACAAATATCTTATTTCACCTCATACTTATATTTCATATTTCTCTCATATACTTTCTCCCCCTTTCATATCTTACATATCTTATATACTTTCTCCCCCTTTTTGACAATAATGCCAAAGGTGTATATACAAATATTTTACACGGAGATGCCAAAGTGTGAGAGAAAATCAGAATGTACCTTACTTAGTAATGCTAGAGTTCTATCCCAATTTTCTTGTAGAATCTTGCACATATGGAGTGCAATTTGGACTTCTGCAGAGAGTTCAATCATGTGATCTGCAATTGAAAACTGATTGTCATGGATCAATGTTTTTGAGTGTGCAATATGGTTCTGCATTGTATCCATGATGGGAAGGATCATGTTCTGAATATCTATTAATGTTGACCTGATCCTTGCATCTTCTCTCAATAACTCTAATTGCTTATTAGATAGGAATCTGACTGTCATATGATGTGCAGTGCTTGAACTAGGTTCAAGTTGCAACTTCTGTGCACTAATCTTCAGATCCTCATCAATATTATTTATTTTGTCTTTAATCTCCTTTGAGAACTTGGCAACATTACATACTTTGACAAAAAATGATGTTACCTTGGAATAGGAGGACTCAATGCTAGTCAAAACTGAAGATAACCCTGCCTGATTGATAGCTATTTGCTGAGCAATGTGCTCAAGCACTTTATTTTCAAACTTCTTCTCAGCCTTCTCAAGAAACTTATCTGATCCAGAAGAATCCTCATTGAACTTGTTTACTGCCTTTGCCAACTGTAACAAAATGTGTTGAGAGGAATCAACTTCAACACCTATTGCTTCTGTCAAAATATTCTTGGCATCTTCAATGATCTTATATTCCTTATCTCTTTCTTCTTTTAGTTTCTTCTACTTTGCTTTCTTCTGGAGGAGTTCACCAACTGTTTGCATTTGGTCTGCTGAAAGATTTGCAAAATCTAATTGTGGAATTTCTATCTCCTCATCTAAATCTACGTCCTCTTCTATATTCTTACTCAAAAATTTTGTACTCAGTTGAGTCTTTATACTTATTGCCTTTGTAGTAGAAATTATTGTAGACACAGTAGGACTTGTAGTGAAAAATGGTAAACTTCTGACTGATGGAATGCTAACTGGAATACTTGATAAACCAAAAATTGAAGTATTTACAATTGTAGAATCTGAAGTACTTACTAAGGTATTCAAAACTGAAGTACTTGCTACTGAAAAATTCAAAATTGAAGAAGGTACTGAAGATGGCACTAGAGACTACAACTCACTGGAAGGAGGCTGAAGATCGGTAGATGAAGTGGTAGCCACTTCTATCATTGATACATTGAGATGTGTTAGTGATGATTGGACATTTGATGCATCTGTAGGTGTTGTCACAATCACACTTGGAATTATCTCCGGGCTAGATGTAGCAATCTTTACTGGAGAGTGAGGAAGTGAGGCAATCGCCTTTGGAGCTATTTGAACTGGATCATCTTCCTCAACATTCTTCTTAGCTTTCGCGGTGGCTTCTTCTATCTCAACATTATCAATCTGAACTACTACTTCTTCTTCTTCATCACTGTCATCTTCAATATCTTTTATTATCACAGTTTCAACACTCTGTTTGTGAAGATGATAGATGTTTTTCCAAGTAAAATTTTCACTCTTCACAACCGACTCTATATCTTTGATCAAAATCAAACAACTGTTGAATTTTAGTGTCATCTTGCACTCATTTTCTATCAATGCCTTATTTATTTCATCATTTTTAAAACTTGGCATCAACTGTCTTAAGGTTTGAGCATATATGTCCTTGACAATTTTTCGTGCATTTGACCATTTCAACTTGACTTTATCCAATAGAACACCTGGAATTTGAGAAGCCATATCATCAGGTGAGTACTTCCATTTTCCCATTTTCTCAATAACAACATCTTCAATTTCCTGCTGCTCTGCCTCTGATCTAATTTCATATTTGAGAGATTTGAAATTTGAAATTCTAGATCCTTCTCTCAAATCCTTAATCTTTTGTTCAAGTGAGGGAGGAGGCCTTTTGAGTACTATATCATCATTGACTTTACCTACCTTGCCCCTTGTTTTTCTTGAGAAGACTGTAGTAAATTATTTTGGTGTCTTAGTGATTGTCACCTTCCCTTTCTTCTTCACAGGTACTTGTTCTTCTTCATTCTCATTCTTTTCTTCTTCTTCTTTAATGTCCTCTCCTTTTCCCTCGGTTAACATTAGAGGTGTGCTAGATTGCATCTTGGCCATCCTCTTTCTACCTTTGTTAACTGCCTATGGAAGTTTTATGCTTAGCTCAATTCTTACCTTAGCTTCATCATATGCTCCAAAGTATGGAGCCTTTGGATCAATAGGTTGATTTACTAGGGCTTCAATTATATCCTTTGTCTCATCAATGTTTACCTCATAAGGAAGAGGTTTCACCCATACAATCCTAGGCCTTACTGCCTAAATGTATACTCTATCATAATCAACCATGAAACAAATATCATCTTTATAATCTTCCACCAACTTTTGTGGAATCTGGAATCTGTTATTCATCTTTTCTTTAAAAGATTCAAAATAGTTATCCATTATGCTTGCAAAATTCTCACCCATTTCTGCAATGTACTCATTTATCTGATAAAGAATAGGCACATCCTTTCTCCATTTTACCATGCCTTTGATGGGAAAAACTTTTGAGCATAGAAAAATAAACAAACCAACAGTGAGCCAAACTTACATGGATTGTTCTTTGAGGTTTGGATGCTCTCCATATTCTTGTTGAACTGTTTCAATAATAAATCTGCTAGGTCAAATGTCAGATTGTTCTTCACAATTTTATAGGCTAGGTCAATTGCTTCACATGGAATACTATTCTGTCGACTTGAACTGTATATCTTGTGAGCTATGACATATGTGCCAAATTTTAGTTCTGCATTGGTAATACTATTTATTCTCATACCTCTACCATCCCATTCGGCTAGGGTTTTCTTTTCCAGCTCTACCTGACCTAGGGTTTTTGTAGATTTAGCCTCGGCAAGCATGGGAAGACTAGTGATTTGATGAATCATCTTCTCTATTATTTCCACTAGTTGCTCAAGCCAAATTTTACCTTCATGCACTTGGCTTAGGATATATCTAATCCATTTTATCTGGAAACTCTGAGGCAAGTGGGTGATATGTGTCAAACCCTTATCTTCCAAATGTTTATGTTCCGGTTTGAGAATACCATCAACGCACAATTCATCATGAACAACATCTATCTCTAGGGTTCCAAGTTCTTGAATTGTACCTTTAAAATGACTGTGAATGTCGTTTACAAGAAGTACCTTTGGAGGAATCTGAGATTGAGCTCCACTCAAGTCTAGGGTTTCTGTAATTGCAGGCATGAATTTGAAATTCGACGCTTTCCATTCTCCTTGAACTAACATTTCTGAACCTTTCTTTACTTTGGTGCTGGATGATGCCATGGTAGCTTAGTAGAAAAAGAAAAATTCTTCGAAGAAATTTCTGTTGCAAAATTTTGCTTCGAATCGCTTGATCGCACTAGAAATTTCTCTGCTCAATATGCTGATATTCATGGTGAAGAATGAACTTGATTTCATGCTTTTTGTTAAAATTTTGTCATTAATGCTCCATAGGAATTAGGGTATTGAACTTGACAGACTGTCATCCACTATGCATTAATTGCTCGGTGAAGATTCTGCAACTCAGAGAACATACGAATTCATACTGCTTCGACCTTACTTGGTAACCATATGAAATTAGGTTACTCTTGACCTTGCTCAGTGATAACTGATACGACCTTCTTGTGATCCTGCTATATCTTGCATACTAATTTGGATCTTTCTTCCTTTCAATTCTGGAACTATTTTGGAATATGTTTATGAAGATACAGTTCCAATGCTTTCTTGGAGACTTAGTTAGAATTGATAGAGCCACCCTCTTCATGAGTGACTTCATTACTTGGACTGGTTTGCTCGGTAGGTTTAGGAATCCACTATTGTCTCATCTACTTCCTAATGCTATTTTCTTTTGCTTTCTTTTCATCTTCAACTTTGCCTGAATTCATGCAATTTTTAGCTATGTGACAAAGCTTCATGCATTTATAACATCTTATGGTAGTTTCCCTTTTTCTCAAGTGATGTCTTACACAATTCATGCCAATGTGTCCATATTATCCACAGTAATGACACCTACACCAAGTGTTGTAATCCCAACCAAATATTGCTTTCACAATCTGTTCTACTGGATTGGGTGTTTTAGTTCTGCATTCTGATGCCTTGTGACCTTGCTTGTTACATTTGTGACATTTGCCTTTAAATCTTGGTTTCTCCTTGCATTCATTTGCTTTATGACCATGCTGATTGCAATTGTAGTATTTTCCATTGAATTGTGCTTTTCCATTGCTCCAACATTTGTTTGAAGTATGACTAATTTTGCCACAGTGATTACAAGTGGGTTTCTAATTCTTTTGAGTACCTTGTTTGGAGGATTCATCTTCCTCTTTGTATCCAAGTCCTGCTTTTCCTTTTTGCTTATGAAGGTTTTGTTCATACACCTGATTTATATCTTCTTGAGATTTCAAAATTCTCTCATTGATTTGCCTTTCAGTGTCTAGGTCATTCACCAATCTTAAATTGATTTGCTTTTCAGATCTCAACTCCTCTCTTATATTTTCATTTTTTGATCTCAGAGTCAAGATTTCTTCATTTTCATTGGAGACTTGATCAATAAGGTTTTCTAGCTGAAGAGTTTGATTCTGGATTTCATTGTTCTTTCCATCTATTTCATCTTTCATCTTGTTTCTTTGTTCTAAGATTTCACAGAATCTTGTTGACTGAATTTCCTATTCTCTTTTCAATTTTCTTACTTCTTCTTGCAGAGATCCATTCTTTTCTAAAAGTTCTTTGATTGCATTGTTTACCTCATCTGAGCTGCTTGAAGGGAAAAAGTCTTCAATATTTTCTTCAACATACTGGTGGTCATTCATCTGATTTGCAAGTTCCTTCCTTCTTTTTAGGGATTGAAAAAGATGCTCTTTTGCTTCCTTGAGTTGAGCTATGGCCATTTCTAGATCTAGCTTTTCATTCTCAATTACTTTGTTAAGTCTGAATATCTCCATTGTCCTGAATCTTTTCTCAAGCTGTCAAACTTTATCCTGAGAACCACAAAGCTCTGATACCAATTGTTGGAAATATTCAAGACTAGCCAAGTTACTGAGAGGGGAGGGGTGAATCAGTAACTTCAAAACTTTTAACAAATTCAGATCTTAACCATATTCCAAATAATATTTAGATCAATAAGCTAACTGCATGCATGAGTAATAGAAAGAATAAAACATTCATAACACTTTGAACATAGAGATTTGGTGACCCAGAAACCTTCCAAATAGAAAGTAAAACTGGGGTGGGGATGATACCCACAAAACTTCAATACTGCAGTATAAAGTTTGTCGGTTAAGGCTTACAATGATCACTTCTGATGATCTGCCCTATTAGGAGCAATAAGGACTGCTAGGTCCACCTTGTTAGAGGATTTACAAACATACAAAGAAGTATGCACTCAGTTAAAAGATTTTACAAAGACTGTTAAGTCTACCCTGTTAAAGGATTTTAAGCTGATTCACCTGTTAGGATGAAACAGTAGATCTTTTACTTGCAACTGTACTTGTTGATTGAGATTCTTTGATGTACTGATCACCTTCTATGATGGATATATCTTTGCTTCTCCTTATACTGCTGTAGCCCTTTGTAATTTTCTTATCTCTGCCTTTCTTCTCTTTTTCCACACTTCTCACTTCTTTTTTTTCACCTTGGATATGATACAAAACAATGTTTATATATCAATCCAAAACAATTATAAAATAATTACAAAGTTAGCTCTCAAACAAGCTAACACAAATATTACTAAGTCGGCCCAAATATAATTACTTGGTTACTGCAAACTAACTCGGTGACTTTCTGATACTCGGCATCCACTGCATTACTCAGCATCATCATGCTCTTGGTAGAAGTGGAGGCTCGGTCCATACTAACCACTTAGTTGTAGTTTTGAACTTGGTATATACTGGAGACGCGGTAGATATAGTGTCACTCGGTAGAAACTGAATTCCTTGTTTACCATGCTGGCGCTCGGTAAACACTGCTCATTTCGTCACTCGGTAATGATAACTCGGTAAGCACTGTCCTGTCTGCTCGGTAAACACTATCCTATCTGCTCGGTAAACACTGTCCTATTTGCTCGGTAAACATGTAGAGTCTGAATAAGTGTTGTTAATAATGACAAACATACTTAATGCCAACAGAGGTATGTATTTCATTTTATCTGATTTCATTATTCTTTGCAAGCATTTCCAGATTTATATTCCTTATCATTAGAATTTCATGTTTGTGTTAAATATTGGTTTAGGGTCTCTTTTATGTGCAAACCTCCATTCTTCTAAACCCTAAACATATTTTACACCAAAACATTTTGGTGAACCCATTTATGATAATTCTTTCTTTTTGGTGTTAGATTTGCATTTTATGTTAGATCTTACATGCATATAAACGTAAATTTATTTTATGCTCTTGCATTTATATTTCAAAAATAAATAAATAAATCATAAAATTTCTTTAAAAATACAAAAACATTTACATTTTTAATGCTTGTAGTGCTACTTTGTGTTCAACATGTATGATTTTTGTTTTAAATACTTTGATGAGGCTTTTATTGTAAAAGAGGATAGATCCCCTAATGAGGTACATGGAAGTGAGGATGAAAATTGTTCGAATAAGATCTCCATTGATCCTATTCCTATTTCATCCTCCTCCACAACCTCTTCAATTGACCCTTACCATAGGGTGTGTGCATGGTTACCTTCATGTTCCACTATTTGCAACATTGATGCACCTAGAATGTTATATCCTAAACCTTTGTTGATGGTAAAAGGATGTCCTCAAATAACAATTAAGGGTAAACCTAGAGATCCTTTGGATTTCTTTGATAACATGGATACCATTTCACGTGCTTATCAGAAACAGAATAACTCCCAGCCTACTGTTCCAATTTCTTTACCTCCTTCCCAGCCTATGCTTCCTCAAGTCCCTAGGTTGTCATCTTCCTTTAAGGAGTATGACTTAGTAGAACAATTACGTGCTACTCCTACTAAGATATCTTTATGGGAATTGCTTCAAACTTCCCTGATATATCATGAGGCATTACAAAAGGCTTTATCTACCCTTCCTGCTTTGCCTCCTAACCAAAATAACATTAATTCCTTTTTGGAGTGCATGCATACTATGCCTTCTGTCCCTCCTATTGTGTTTACCGATGATGATTTACCTTCTATTGAGGTGCAGAATCAATATGATGCTCTTATGGTTGTTGTTTCTATTAATCAAAGTATCATTCGTAGAACATTAATTGACAATGGATCTGGGCTTAATGTTTGTTGCATGGATATGCTTAAGGAAATTAAGGCTGATCTTACTATTGGAAACTGCAATTGAAGCAATTTTTGTATTGTCATTGATGTCAAACCTTAACTGGTAAGACTATTGCTATCTAAGAAAGTACTATATCTATTTGATTGTTGAAAATGATTAGGGAAAAGGTGATAACAATAGCACCTAAGGAAAGGTTGAGTTATCTTTATACTTCAATGGGTACTTGATTATGTCGCACAATGATAAGATAATGTATTGCTTATCTAAGTAAGAAGTAAGACTAAACAAGTAGGCTTAACTGAGCAAAAGTGAAGAAATCTAGTTTAAGCCAAGTGATGTTAGTGTCGATTGAGCCAGTATATGCCAAGTAAATTCAGTGTTGACTGAACATCAATTTATTGCCGAGGAAGGCAATATTAGCCGAGGAAATAGTTTTAGTGGTGACCAGGCTACCCAGTGATGACCAAGGTGTTGAACATAGTATTGACCGAGTGTTAGTAATTTACATTTGAGGAAGAATTCAGATTCCTAGCCGACATAGTTGAATTCTTGGATTATGTAAATTGTGTTGACTTTATTTATTGAATGTATGGAAGCATTTAATGCAATGTAAACCATTTTATTGTAATTCTATTAAGAGATTAGAGATGCTTCTAGAAGGATGGATGAAGAAAATAATGTTGGAAGGATTTGATGAATCTAACCTAACCCTAAGATCTACGAAGGAGATTAAGCAGTAAAAGTTGGATCTACCTATCGAAAAGGTATTAAGGAAACCCAAGTGTGAGGTTGAAGGAGGATGCTGGAGTTGTTGTTGTTATTGACTGAATAAGCAAAAAAGACTGAAGGAGAAGGAGTTGTGATTGCTTGAAGGGATTTTTGAGTAGATCAGTGATGGAGATGGAAATGGATCATAGTAAGTAAGCCAACGTATATATGTAAGAATTGGATCTGTTATTTGCAAAGTGAGTTGTATGTTTTTAGATCAAACACTGTTGTTACTTTCTAACCATTGTATTAGTTTAAATCCTTTAATCAAGGTTGACCTAATAGTCATTGTATAAATCCTTTAATCAAGGTTGCATTCCAATGGAATGTACTTAAATACTTTAACAATGCACACTCCTAATAGGGTGGTTGAAATCCTTTAACCGGGTCACACCTAGCAGTGTGTTTGTAAACCTTTGACAAGGTTGAATTTTCACAAAGCTCACTTCAGAAGAGTGAAAATATCAGTAACATGTTACAAAGTGGTTTTTCCCAAATTGGGTTTCCATTATAAATCCTGGTGTTAATGCTTGTGTGAATGTTTTGGTTTGAACATTTCTGTGTTTTGCAAGTTAAATACTATTGGATAGTGGACTGCACTGTTATATGTTTCTGATATGCATCTTGTAATGATCGAGTAGCTTTTGGTTGTTAGATCTGAGTTGTTGAAGTGTTTAAAAGTTTTATTATACATCTGGACCTAAGAACAACTGATTCACCCCCCACTCTTTTGTTCTAAATTATATTAACAATTGGTATCAAAGCTATTGGTTCTTATAGAAGACAAGTTTAAAGGTACTTGAAGTAAATGATTAGGATGTATAAGAAGGAGGTACCGAAGCTAAATAAGGAGAACTTCCCTACATGGTAGAGTCTGATGAACTGCATCTAGCTGGTATTGGTGACTCAAGGAAGTATTATATTGAACATGACTATGTTACACCTATTGCACCTCTAACTACCAAGGAGATGAGAGCTAAACAAGAGCACAATCAAGCAATGATGGAGATTGCATCTACCTTAAGCTATCATGAACTTGAAGACATGAAAGATTGCACAAATGCAAAGCAAATGTGGGACACTCTTGCAAACATCTATGGTGGTGACATAAATGTACTAAGGGAAAAAGCTGAAATCTTGAGAGGTAAATTTGATGAAATGAAAATGCAAAAAGGTGAGAATATTGCTCAATATTGTGGTAGGATAAAAGAAGTTGTAAATTATATTAGAGGAGATAATGGAACTATTAATGATGAGACTATTATTGGAAAAGTATTGAGAACTTTGTGTCCTATTTATGCCATCAAAATTTCAACAATTCAAGAATCTAGATGTAACCCTGGTAATGCTCTTACTCTGGAAAGTCTTGTTGGTAAGCTTACTGCTTTTGAGATTTCTAATTATGATAACTTCACTGTTGCTAATGTTGAATCTCCATTCAAGTCACAAATGGTTTTGAATAAGTCTAAGAAAGAAAAAGAAAGATGCATCAGTGAGAGTGAAAGTGATAGTGACACTTCTGATGAAGAACTAGAGGACCTTGAAGCTCTTATGGCCAAAAGATTGAAAAGGGGAAAAGGCAAGTATAAAGGTAAACTCCCTATCATATGTTTTTCATGTAACAAAATTGGTCATATAGATGCAAGATGTCCTAACAGGGATGACAAGGATGAGGAAAGAGATAGCAAGTACAAAGATAAGAGAGAAGAGAAAGGTTATCGAAGGTACAAGGACTACAAAGAGAAAGGTAATAAATCTCACTATATTGTTAAAGAAGAAATTGACATTGATAGTGATGATTTTGAAATTGAAGTAGTCTATGTTTCTACGAAAGATGAGTCTGATGAGGATGAGAAAACTGCACGTGTATCCTATGTGAACAAAAATGATAAGTGGATTATTGATAGTGGTTGCTCACACCACATGACTGGTGACAAAAGTATGTTTGATACCCTAGATCATTACAAAGGTAGAAGTGTTAAATTTGGTAATGATGCACCATGTCTTGTTAAGGGTAAAGGATTGATTAAGCTGACCGATAAGATCACTTGTGAAAATGCTTATTGGGTTGAAGGTCTTAACTATAATTTGCTAAGTGTTGCACAACTTAATAGCACTGGTTGCCAAGTGGAATTTCATCATAGGAAGGCTAAAATATTTGATGCCACTGGTGAACTGATTGGAAGTGGAGAACAGACAAGAGGTAATTTTTTTTATCTAGACCTATCTGAAGAGACATGTTTGATTGCACAAATTGATGATATATGGTTATGGAATAAGTGGCTATGTCATGTTAAATTTGATAATCTGGTAAATATTAGTAAAAAGAAGAAAGTGAGAGAACTGCTAAGATTGAAGAAACCTGATAATGTAATGTGCAAACAATGTTAGTTGGGTAAGATGACAAAATCTAGTTTCAAGCGCAAGACTTTTACTTCTGAAAATGCTTTAGATTTGGTTCATACTGACCTTTGTGGACCTATGGGTGTACAAAACTATTGTGGTGCTAGATATTTTATTCTGTTTGTTGATGATTACACCAGAATGATGACTGTAATGTTTTTAAAAGAAAAATGTGATGCATTTTAGTTTTTTAAGTGGTATTTGGCTAAGGTTGAAAAGGAGATAAGTAGGAACCTGAAGTGTTTGAGATTTGACCAAGGTGGAGAATTCATATCAAATGAGTTCAATCTATTCTGCAATGATAGAGGAATCAAGAGACAGATGTCTGCACCTAGAACACCTCCATAGAATGGTATAACAAAGAGAAGGAATAGATATATCATGGATTGTGCAAGAACAATAATGATTGAGAAGAACATTGCACAAAAGTACTGGAGAGAAGCTGTAAGTACAACTATTTATACCCTAAACTAAGTATAGATTAAAAAAGGTACAAATGTTACACCTTATAAGTTATGGCACGGGTATGCACCTAATGTAAAGTACTTTAGAATTTTTGGGAGCAAATGTTATATACTAAAAGACAATAGGAATGGAAAGTTTGATGCTAAAAGTGATGAGGGCATATTTCTAGGTTATTCCACAAAGATTAAAGCTTACAAGTGTTTGAACTCTAACACTAACAAAATTGTAGAAAGTGTAAATATCAAGGTTGATGAATATGCAGAGAAAAATGAACAGGAGAGCAAGAGAGAACCAAAAGATTATAGATCTTTTATCTATATAGAAGAAGGAGAAGCAAGTGACAAACTTGCACCTAATGCAGAGTCTCAGGTAAGCAATGCTGAGCATTAGGGAAATAATGCCGAGTGACAAGAAGAAAATGCTGAGCGACAGGAGGATGTTGTCGAGTATCAGGAAGAGGTTATCGAGCATTCAGAAGCTAAATTTGACAATATTATTGGTGAACCTGAAGAGCAAGGAGAAAAGAGAGTAGAACCTATTTTGGCACAGTATGTAAGGACACATCACAAGCCTGAACAAATCATTGGAGATAAAGAAACTAGAGTTCTGACCAGAAGCAAGTTAAGAGACCCTACATGTTTACTAGGTGAATTCAAGCCTAAGACAACAAGGGAAGCACTAGAAAATGAAGACTGGATACAAGCCATGAATGAGGAGATAGACCAAATAGAGAAGAATGATACTTGGACTCTGGTGCCAAGACCAGAAAACAAAAATGTCATTGGAACAAAATGGGTATTCAAAGACAAGCTTAATGAACATGGACAAACCACAAGGAACAAAGTAAGGCTGGTATGCAAAGGCTATGTGCAAGAAGAAGGAATAGACTATGGGGAGGCATTTGCCCCTGTAGCAAGATTAGAAGGAGTGATAACTCTACTTGCATATGGTGCCTACAAAGGTTTCAAGGTATACCAAATGGACGTCAAGTCTACATTTTTAAATGGTATATTAGAAGAAGAAGTGTATATTGAACAACCTGAAGGATTTTTTGATCCAAACAAGAGACACATGGTTTGCAAACTGAATAAGGTGTTGTATGGACTAAAGCAAGCCCCTAGAGCATGGTATGAGAGGTTGCACAATTACTTGATACAGATTGGATTCTCAAGGACAAATGACACCAGCAATCTATACATGAAAGATGAAGAAGGTAAATGAATCTTGTTAGCTAATATTTTTGTAGATGATATCATATTTGGTGGACAAGATGCTCTGTGTAAGAAATTTTCAAATGCGATGCAAATTGAATTTGAAATGTCAATGTTTGGGGAGATAAAATTCTTTGTTGGTTTACAAGTATATCAGATGGAGAAAGGTAATTTCATTACCCAATCTAAATATGTCAATCAGATACTAAAAACCTTTGGTATGGAGGATTCAAGGCCAGTAAGTACTCCCATGGCTACCGGACAAAAAATGTCTAAAAATGATGATGATGCTGAAGTAAACTAGACTTTGTATTGGTCCATGATTGGAAAACTGCAATATGTTGTTCACAATAGACCAGATATTGCTCTAGCAGTTGGAATTGTGGCAAGATTCTCTGCCAATCCTAAGGAAACTCACATGATGGCTGTAAAAAGAATAATGAGATACCTTAAAGGGAGTGCAAATTATGGACTATACTACAAGAAGCATGAAAAATTTGAACTGAGAGTCTATACTGATGCAGATTGGGTAGGAAATGTGGATGATAGAAAGAGTACTGGTGGTGGAGCTTTCTTTCTTGGACAAAGATTAGTTTCCTGCACAAGCAAGAAACAAAATTGCATTTCCCAATCTACAGCTGAAGCCGAGTATGTAGCTGTTGTAGTGAACTGTTCAAACTTCGTATGGATAAAGTAATTGTTGATAGGCATGAAAGAAGAGATCACTAAACCAGTTGGCATCTACTATGACAACACAAGTGCTATCAACATATCTAAGAACCTAGTGATGCACACAAAGACCAAACATATCGCCATCAAGTATCATTACTTGAGGGAATTGGTACAAGATAAAGAGGCTAGAATGGAATATGTGAATACAAAGGAACAACTAGTAGACATATTCACTAAAGCCTTACCTAAAGAAGCTCATGAATATCTGAGAGGAAAATTAGGGGTTCTTCCCCTCACTGAGGCTACCTAGTCAAGCTAGGAGCACTACATCAAATGTGCTACAAAGAGTATCTGACAAATTGATGTAGAAAAAGGTCACACTTTAGGAGCAGCCTAGATTTGTGAAAAGTACAACAAAGTTGATAATCAGTCATAAGAAAAGATGATAGAGGGAGAAATATTGTTACTGAACTGACAAGATGACATCTACATATGAAAGATGTATGTGATGTATGTTTTAGTTGTTCTTTGGCATTATTGTCAAAGAGGGAGATGAATAAGATGAAAAAACATGGTGAGATTTCATGGAAGATCAAGTAAGAGGGAGAGATTCAGAGGAAAGGAACAAAGACATGATTAAGTGGAAGTTACTGTGTGGACAGTCATGTAAGTGAGGCTAATTGATTCTAAATCAGAATGAAGCTAAGGATATTATAAATATTTATGATGTACAGACAAGTTTTGGATTGGTTAGTGAATCATGTGTTATTCATATGGTGTTGCCATTAATGCCAAAGAGGGAGATTGCTGGAAACTGCAATTGAAGCAATTGTTGTTGTAATGTCCCCACCAGGGAACCCATAAGGAATCAGGTCTATGACCTAAAATTACAACTAACAATTTTTTTCTAACATTCTAACTTATAATAATTACTATTTACAAGTACATTCCTTAAGGTTCCCTTAATGAATTCATTTACCATTATCAAGCAATGCATTTTATTACTTAATCTAATGCAATTCTATTTCTATTTCAACTTCAATTTACATTGAGACATTGCTTTCATTCCTCATCAAAATAAATTACATTAATGAGATAATTGCATTCATTTTCTTAACATAATTTGCATAAATATTCACTTTTAGAAATGAATCAGAAGTACCTCATTTATCTAATACACTAAATACATTTATCCTTCCCTCTTTCATTTGTTTTCTCCTTAACCTTATCTATGCACTATCATCACATAAAATTTCTATTGCAAGTCCTTACTTTCCATTTTCATTTCAAGGATCCAAATAGAAAGAGTGTAAAGTACTTAGCCATATATTGCTAACCAATATAACCCATTCACTGAATCATCTTTATCAAAATTTTAACTATCACAAATTATCATCTATAACCTTGTATATAACCAGTTAAGAATTGAGATTAAAAAACCTAGTTTAAATAGCCTTACATCACACACATTGAACTTAAACATTTAAGAAATCACATCTTATTACTACTTTCAATAACACACATGTTTCCTTTCCCTTATTATTTCACCTGGAGATACCCTTCAACCCTTAGCATATCTTTTCACTATTCCACATATCAATACGAGTTTCCTTTCAGAAGTTTTCATCTATAAGTTGTTTGCAAAAGCTTACATAGAATAATTACTTTCAATTTCATTTAAAACTCAAGAGAGATAGGGTAGGAATTACTTAAACATAATCCATGCCTGATTTACCAATATTGAATCCCCTTTTGAAATTCCTAAAACTACCCTTCCCAAATACATAAATTATTTCTTACAACTTCAACACAATTACAATTATAGTTGCTACACAAGGCCCGAAGGCATACAGAAAGATAATTACATCAAGCTGCCCAAAGGCTTACATTACATCTTTACACCTTAATTTCAAAAGATAGAGATACATGATACAAGATAGGATAACTTCATCATTGAACAAATTAGAATCCAGGCCATGACATGAACCACGAACAATACCTCGAAAGAGATTTTCCACCCAACCATGTGAAACTGGTAAAGTTCCACCCCCCGTGCTAGGAGATAGAACCAAGGTACTCTCAAGACCCTAAGGAAATATAAGTCTCAAGAACCAATAAATCCAAGACTCAAAAGAACAAGAACAAAGCACATAAAATATCATCATACTATAACACTGAGGTTAAGGTTCTAGGAGACCACCTAAGTGAGTGTCATCACACAACTTGTATATTGGGATCCTTCCTAGCAACCATGTAACCCCGGTCCCCCCTTTATGAATAGGGATCCATCCTGGTAGTTATCCCTGGTCTTGGTACTCCAATCAGGTTTGTGTGGCCATTATTATATTTTCTTTCATTATCTTTTGAATGCCCCCTTCCCAGGTTAATTTTTAAGGTTATCACTTTTTACAAACCCACCCATAGGATCATTTGGAAACCACTTTAGGGTTCCAACACCTATGGTGAGCCACTCACTTAAGGTTCCTATTCCCTTACCCCATCACAAACTAAAGATACAAGATCACATTTCCAAGTCCTGATTCATAGGTTTAGGAAACTCCCTTGCGCACTCAGGCCCTCAAAGCGAATCCTAACCTTAGCCATATACATAACAGGAACCATTGGAAGAGTGTCTATCACAAGACACCTTAAATCATATCATATAACTTTCCACATGTATAAATACAACTTTCCATGACTTATTTATAGGTCTAGGGAACCCTCCCATGCACACAGGCCACTGAGACGAGTACTAGCCTCATAAACTAAGCTCAAGTATATGTCAAGTGTAGAAACACCACATGTAACACCATATAACATAAACAAAACAAGTAAAGAACATACATAGGTGATACAAATTTCCACATGCATTAACACAACATTATGATAAACTTAAAGCAATAAAATAAACATTAAGAGATGTACAAAGATGCAGACATAGACCAGGATCAAGGTTGGAAGATACAGACCAAACCCCAAGCCAAACAAGTACCCAACACTAAAATCCATGACTCCAAAGTTTACAAAATAGGTCCAAATAGAACATAAAAGTAATATAAATTATAAACTAATAAATATTGATGTGGAAATGACTAATTCTAGAAACATATATATGATTGTCATAAAAATATAGTCTCAGTGCGATGAGCATAACTTTTTTTTGCACCGTTGGATCTTCCTAATTTTCACATATGTTGGATAAAACCTAATTACACATATTCTCACTAGAGAGATTTGCAAAATAAGTTCTGGTTCAAAAGTTATGCACAACGCAATATGGGAATAGGAAAATAAACTAGAATACTTTGTCTCTTTCCAATTAACATATCCTTTTTCATTATCATCCTAATTAAAAATCATTCCACAAAATAAAATTTGCAGACCATATGAACAATATAAATATTTAAGAACACACACATATACATAGATAAATATATCAAATTATAATTATATAATCAATCATAGACTTCCAGGAAAGATTTCATAAAACCAAAAACTATAAAACATACATATTCTACTTCCCGGAAACACATAGAAATACATAGAACATAAGACATTTATATTTTATTTTCCAATACATAGTAAACAATCACATATCAGTCCAATAACATATCATTTATGTAAATAAACACACACACACACAAGATAATTAGAGAATTCATCCCAGTATAGACCCTACCTGGGGTCCTGCAAAGAAATTCTCTTCTCTTGACTGGAGTCTCTTGATAGATCTTCATGCCTTGAGTAGATAGAATCCTAAAAGCTTCCTCTGGTAGTCAACTCCAAGCAATCCACACACACTATTCATCACCAAACAGAGACTCTTACACTCACAGAAACTTCAAATATATTTCTGAAAAATACTTGCAAGCAATCCCCAAAAATCTTCCATAAATTATCCTCCCTCCAAACCACACAAAATTGCACATATTTATCCTCCAGCTATGTGGTTGGAGGAGTTGCTTTACGGGAAGAAACTTCTCCAACTTCTATAGTTGGTTGAAGATTAATTAAAAATCTTCCCGTAACACATAATAAAGTTTTCAATAAATTAAATTAAAAATAATTTTAAAAGAAATCATAACAAGAAATTCAAAGAAATAACTTTCAAGGAAAACACATAGCACACACGGAAACCAACTATCCTAACTTCTAGGAGGTCTCAAGTTCAACTCCCTCCTAGATAGCTAGTTTTACTACAAAGAGCATTTTTCTTTTATTACTATTATTTTTACTTTTATTTAATACATTTCATTCAATACACTTTATTTAATTATTATAAACAACATACCATTTACACAATCAATAAAATCATACAAATATTATTATTTATATAAGCATGGGTATATGTGTGTGCACCCACATATACACATACATATATAACATACATTCAATTATAACACATATATAATAAATATATATACATATACTTAAAAGGATAAATCTAACTCACATCATTAATCTCAGAACAACATCAAATCATAAATCACAAAACCACATCACATGTTGCATTCAAATCCCTCAACTAGGGTAACCTCCTAAATGAAAATCTAAGTCCATGGGCAACCTTGAGAGTAATCTTGGTAATATCTCCACACAACAACAGTTCAAGGATTTTGAAGGCACGCTCAGACCTGTGTAGCCAGGTGGAGTCGATGCCTGGTACCTGCATCTTGCAACACCAATCGACATACATACATATATATATAAACAGACAATCACAAACAAGGATGGGGAGTGCGACATCGTGTGGACCTCTTGTAAGAGTAACTACGACTGCCTCCCCTTATCCTACACTCACATCAACAAAGTATAATTGGATTAGTGTGGTTAGTACTAGAATAATCTCTTTTCCATATTTAACAAGAATGCATCATAACATATTCATGTAAATGTAAATCATCTATTAACTTTCACAAACCCATTTAACCATCAGGCATGTACTCAAAATGTCTCATTATCAAATCAAGATAAACAAATCATATAACCCTAAATGCATTAATCATGTCTAATCCCAAGTAATGTTATTAGAGAAGGTAGCACATCTAAGCCTTAAGTGATTATAATCAATTAACCTAAGGTAAACATAAATATTGATAATGAGCATTTCACATATAAGCATATAAGTCTATCAGGTGATCCTTTTAGCATTAAGGTCCTAAACTATCATTGACACACATGAAGATATAAAGGAACATACTTATGCAAATATTATTATTTCCTGAATTAAAATATGAAGTTATGGTGTGTTCGAAAGGGTTTGGTTTAATCAACCATCTCAAGAAGGATCATTCTCACATATAGCCCTTCCTAATTTCTAGTGAGCATAACCAAAACTTGTTAGGGTTGGAGGGGCATTAAAGTTGTATTATCATTGATGTCAAACCTTAACTGGTAAGACTATTGCTATCTAAGAAAGTACTATATCTATTTGATTGTTGAAAAGGATTAGGGCAAAGGTGATAACAATAGCACCTAAGGAAAGGTTGAGTTATCTTGATACTTCAATGGGTACTTGATTATGTGGCACAATGATAAGATAATGTATTGCTTATCTAAGTAAGAAGTAAGACTAAACAAGTAGGCTTAACCAAGAAAAACTACATAAATATAGTTTAAGCCAAGTGATGTTAGTGTCGACCAAGCCAGTATATGCCGAGTAAATTCAATGTTGACCGAACATCAGTTTATTGCCGAGGAAGATAGTATTAGTCGAGGAAACAGTTTCAGTGGTGATCGGGCTACCTAGTGATGACCGAGGAGCTGAACACGGTATTGACCAAGTGTCAGTAATTTGCATTTGAGGAAGAATTCAGATTCCTAGCCGACATAGTTGAATTCTTGGATTATGTAAATCGTGTTGACTTTATTTATTGAATGTATGGAAGCATTTAATGCATTGTAAACCATTTTATTGTAATTCCATTAAAAGATTAGAGATGTTTCTAGAAGGATGGATGAAAAACATAATGTTGGAAGGATTCGATGAATCTGACCTATCCCTAAGATCTACGAAGGAGATTAAGCAGCAAAAGTTGGATCGACCTATCGAAGAGGTATTAAGGAAACCTAAGTGTGAGGTTGAAGGAGGATGCTGGAGTTGTTGCTATTGACTAAATAAGCAGAAAAGGCTGAAGGAGTTGTGATTGCTTGAAGGGATTTGCAAGAAGATCAGTGATGGAGATGGAAATGGATCACAGTTAGTAAGCCAACATATATATGTAAGAATTCGATCTGATATTTGCAAAGTGAGTTGTATGTTTTCAGATCAAACACTATTGTTACTTTCTAACCATTGTATTAGTTTAAATCCTTTAATCAAGGTTGACCTAATAGTCATTGTATAAATCCTTTAATCAAGGTTGCATTCTAATGGAATGTGCTTAATTCCTTTAACAAGGCACACTCCTAACAGGGTGGTTGAAATCCTTTAACCAGGTCACACCTAGTAGTGTGTTTGTAAACCTTTGATAGGGTTGGCTTTTCACAGAGCTCACTTTAGAAGAGTAAAAATATCAGTAGCATGTTACAAAGTGGTTTTTCCCAAATTGGGTTTCCACTATAAATCTTGGTGTTAATGCTTGTGTGAATGTTTTGGTTTGAATACTTCTGTGTTTTGCAAGTTAAATACTATTGGATAGTGGACTGCACTATTATATGTTTTTGATATGCATTCTGTAATGACTGAGTAGCTATTGGTTGTTAGATCTGAGTTGTTGAAGTGTTTAAAAGTTTTATTATACATTTGGACCTAAGAACAACTGATTCACCCCCCTCTCTGTTTCTCTAAATCATATTAACACTTACAACTATTCAACCTGATAATGTCCCTATTCATGGATTTGATAATATTGCAAAGAGAACTTTGGGCATTATTACGTTACCTATTAAAGTTGGTCCGGTTATTCTCAATACACCTATTCATGTTATGCTTGGACCTCTCAATTATAATATTCTTTTAGGTAGACCTTGGTTACATACTATGCATGCAGTTCCTTCTACTCTTCATCGCAAGGTTAGGTTCATTTATAACAATTTGATGTATACGCTACATGTGGATGATGCACCAAATCCTTGCTTAAATGTAGAATATGCTAAAGTTTCCAAATCTCTGCAACCAAGTAAAGAGCCTGAAAGGCCACTTGAGATTAAAAAAATTGCAACTCCATCTTCTTCTTTGACTGGGGATGATTGTGGAACATTAGAGTTTAATCCTTCTTTTATTGGAGAATATAAAGTTTCTAATTTGGAATTCATGAAACAACAAAGTGGATTTGAAAAACAAGTTTTTACTCCTTCCCCACTTTCTGCAGAATTAAAAAGTAACTTTGTTGTTGCCTCAATTGAAGAAACAATTGAAACAATAAAACTTGATTGCTATGACATTGTGACATATGCGGCTCCTTGGACTCAATCTGATATGGCTGATAGATATGGTTCTGGTTATCATCTACTCAATAAATTAGGATTTAATGGGAAAGGATGTGGTAAATATGAACAAGGTATACAAGTACCTTTGGACAACAAAATTTATGATTATACATATGGATTGGGGTTCAATCCTTACAAACAACCATCTGCTTTTCCTCTCAATGTTAATCATATATGTGGTGGACATTTGAAGTTGGTTAACTCGCTCCTCCTTAACATGAATCAAAAACCTATCTTGGATGTTTTTCCCAAAGATGAAGCCTTAGCAGATTTTTTAGGAGCTTATGAGGATCTACCTATGTTTCATCATAAAAGACAAAAACCCTATTGTCTAAATATAGAAGCTTATTTTTGAGAACATGATGAACATAATATTTCTCCTTTACCAATGGATTCTCCAATACAAAGTAATTTTCTAATAACTGAGATTGTTGAGGTTCAAATGGATGTAAATGACTCTAAGAAGATGATAAAAATTGGGAAATGTTTGAATCAAGATGAACGTGATCAGTTGGTTTCCCTTTTACTTGAATTTAAGGATATTTTTGCTTGGACATATTTGGATATGTCGGGTATAGATTCTAAGATTCTTACTCACAATATTGTTCTCAAACCAAATGTTAAACCTATGAAGCAGAAAATTTGAAAGATGAATCTAGGAATTGCCTTATTAGTTAAGGCTAAAATTGAAAGATTATTGGATGTTGGATTCATCCGCTCTATTGATTACTCATATTGGATTTCAAATATTGTGCCCATTTCAAAAGGAGAAAATAAGATAAGAATGTGTACTGACTTCCGAGATTTAAATAAAGCATCCTTAAAAGATGATTTCTTGTTACCTAATATTGATATGATTGTGGATTCAATAGCGGGTCATGCTTTATTATCTTTTATGGATGGATTTTCGAGCTATAATTTTTTTTTTATTCCTCCTGAAGATCAATTTAAGACCGCATTAATAACACCTTAGGGAACATTTTTTTGGGTCATGATGCCTTTTGGATTAAAAAATGTGGGAGCAACTTATCAACGAGACATGATTTTGATTTTTCATGATTACATTCATAAGATTCTTGAGGGTTATGTGAATGATATCTTGGCAAAATCTATACAAAGAGGAGGTCATGTTAGTATTTTACGACCTATATTTGAAAGGATTAGAAGTTATAATATGAGATAAGAAATGTGTCTTTGGAGTTGATTCCAGTAAATTATTGGGGTTTATAATCCTAAGAACATTTCTCAGTTACGAAGTTTACAAGGAAAAATTCAAGCTATTCATCGCTTTGTTTCCAACTTAGCTGATAGAACTATTTCTTTTACTTCCTTTCTTAGAAAGGATACCACTTTCTCTTTGAATGAAGGATGTAAACAATCCTTTGAGCAATTTAAGGAGTATCTCGCCAATCCTCCTAGTTTGCAACCGACTCAATTTGATAAACCCTTTTATCTGTATACTTCAGCCACTTCGAATGCGGTGAGTGCATTGTTGGCTCAGCATGATAGTGAAGGTAAGGAAAGACCTGTGTACTACATTAGTCATACTTTACCTGATTATGAAACAAGATATACATATTTGGAAAGACAATGTTTAGCTTTAGTTTATGCTTTTCAGAAACTTGGGCATTATCTATTAAATGTTGAAGTCAATGTGATTCTTAAATTTGATCCTTTGAAACATCTTTTCTCAAAAACTGATCTCTTTGGCCGTCTTGCAAAGTGGGTGATGTTACTTACAGAATTTGATCTTAATTTCATTTCTCAAAAGTTAATTAAAGGACAAGCTTTAAGAAATTATTTGGCTGAAGCTCCTTGTCCTCATTCTTATACATGCTTTATTTCAATAGAATTCCCCGATGAAAACATTCTACCTATTAAACAGGGTGATGTTTGGGAGTTATATTTTGACGGATCTAGATGTAAGATAGGTTCTGGTGTTGGCATTATCTTAATCCCTCCTATGAAAAAGATGATCCCTCTATCATATAAATTGACTTTTCCTTGTACTAACAATATTTTGGAGTATGAAGCTCTTATAGTTGGCTTACGAGCAGCTTCATCCCTTAACATTAAAAACTTGGAAATTTATGGAGATTCGCAATTGATTGTGGAACATATTAAAGGAGGTTATCATACTAAGAATGATAAAATGACACAATATAGAGATTTGGCTCTTGATGTTCTTTCATAATTCTCTTCTTATACGATTCAAACTTTACCTAGGAAAGATAATCGACATGCAGATGCCATGTCAAGTGCAACTTCTTTGGTTTGTCTTGAGAATAACGCTGAAAATTTTCAATTTACTATACATACTCTTAAAAACCATGCAATTTCCAATAAGGTTACCTCTGATTGTGTCAACTTGCATTTGGATGAATGGTATTCTCATATCTTTCATTTTTTGAAAGATGGTACTTTTCCTAAATCAACAACAAGGAACATGCATAATCATATTAGGAAGCTTGCAACACGTTATATAATTTTAGGAGATATGCTTTACATACACTCTTATGATGGTTTACTATTAAGATGTCTTGGTAGAACCAAAATTCCAGTAGCTTTGGCAGAAGCTCATTTTGGTTCTTGTGGGGGATATTTTGGTGGAAAATCTTTAATCAATAAACTTCTTAGAATGGGATATTATTGGAAAACAATGGAACAAGATTCTTTCATGTTTGTTAAGAAATGTTCTCAATGTCAGAAGAATAGTAATTTGATTCATGCTCCTGCTTGTGAGCTTCGTAATCAAGTTGCTCCATGGCCTTTTAGTGTTTGGGGTTTTGATCTTATTGGAAAAATCTCACCAGCTTCTTCTCACAGACATACATACATCCTAACAGCTACAGATTACTTTACGAAGTGGGTGGAAGTTGTCCCTCTTTGTTTAACTACTGCAGATGTTATTTGTGATTTCATTCTTAACAATATTATAACACGATTTGGTATTCATTCGATGATAGTTTCAGATAATGGTACCTCTTTTAAGAATAAAGAAGTCGCAAAATTCTTGGAAAAATATCGAATTCAACATAGATTTTCAACTCCTTATTATCCTCAATCTAATGGTCAATCTGAAGCATCAAATAAAGTCATTGAACAAATTCTGAAGAAAATAGCTAATAAGCATGCAAAAGATTGGCATACCCAACTTACCTATGCTTTATGGGCTTATAGGACTAGTGTTCGTACTGCCACGGGTACTTCTCCTTATAATCTTGTCTATGATAATGATGTTGTTATGCCTTTGGAATTGGAAATACCTTCTTTACATGTTTCATTTCATGGGATAATTGACAAAGATACATTTCGAAAACAACGATTAAAAGAATTAGAAATGTTGGATGAACAACAAATAAACGCCTTGGAACATATAAAGGCTTATCATAAACCACTTCAGAAGTAGTATAATCATAAGGTAATTGAACGATCATTTTCAGTGGGTGATTTAGTATTATATGAGAATCAAAGAAATGTGAATGCTTTACCTGGTGAAAAATGAAAGTTTAGCCCTAATTGGCTTGGACCTTTTGTTGTAATTGATGACTTTGGTTCAGGTGCTTACAAAATTGCTGATATGGATGGTGTGCCTTTTAAGGAACCTATCAATATTATGCATCTCAAACATTATTATCCCTAGTACATCTTTCTTTCCTTGTGTATTTATGTATTCCTTATAAAATAGCTATGTTTGTTTTATAGGTTATGTGATTTTAACAAATTACATTTGAATACATTTATACATGTTCTTTATTTTTGTTAAGTTTTATGTTATTGGTGAAAATATATTAATCAATCACAAAACTAACTAGCAAAGAGAGTTTTTCATTTATAAATTCTTTTGAGTTTGATACATATGTGGCACAAGGCCCTATCTATCACTCTCTCTATCCCTATCTATCACTCTCTCTATCCCTATTCTCTAGTGGTCGATGGCTCCTAGATCTCTCTGATCTGTGATGAGAAGATGAAGATCTCTATCCGGTAGTTCGCAAGTGGCTCCTCGATATGCTAAGATCATATACGCACTCATGTGATCTCCGTAGGTCATCCATCAACCTCTCCTCTCTTTCTCTACATAATCTCAGCTCTCGCTGGACACAAGCAAAGATATCAACATGCCTACTGGGATCTCTGTGACCAACGGGGAACTCTCACTCGCTGGCTGGTAGTTGGTAGGACATGCATGTATCCTTCAGGACCTTAGATAAAAAGCTCCTCCACTCTGCTACGATAGCTGCATAATTAAAATATATTTATCTTTTGGTCCTTTCTTCACAAATTATGTTAAATATTTAAATCAAATGCATGTTTTATACCTGGATCTCCCTCCTGGGTATCACTGAAGGGTCTGGATGGTGGGGGCATGGAGTGACTACTCTCTCCATGCTCGCTATGTCTAGGTCTTAGAGGTGGTGTCTTTGTATGGGCGCATGGAGGTCATCGTGATCTCAGTGGTGATGCATGAACAACATGCACATCCACACTGGTACTATCAGCTAGGGGCATCCTATCTGATCTTTCCTCTGTTCTCTCCTCCTCCATGGGGTCTCCCGCTGAGATGGGCTCCTCGTCTTTGTGATCCTCCTCCTCCTCTAGTATGCTACTATCTCATTGTGTCCTCTCTAAAAGGCTTGGATCACCTGTGGGATAGTCATTAGGGAAGATGGGGTGGGTTCCCTTTAGACTCCAGTATTTGATGTAGTCCCTACTAATGCCTGAATAGGCCACATCAGGGGCTACCTCTGTATCCTCTCTATCATCTGTATCGTTGTCTATAATGTCTATTATTGATGGCTGACATATAGCGCCGGGTCTCTGATAGTATCTCGTCAGATGTGTGTATCAAGGTAGTGCTCTAGGGACCCATTGTATAAGACCAAACTATCTCATCACTCTATCATAGTAGTACGACATCACTATGTGACTAGGATGACCCTCTAGCAACTTGTGATGTTGTGAGTGTCTCATCTGATGTCATGTATCTAGCCACTCTGTCATGTGACAGTATGGTCTCCATATCACATCTATGCCTGGTACATGGTCTAGACATACCCTCCAATAGAGGATATCTTCGTGTTTCTAGACATCTCCTAATGGATAAGAAAAGGCTCTCGGTGTGCCCACATCTACCATCACAGGAACACCCTATGATCATGTACATGTGAAATGCTCGAACAACCAAATCTGTAGTAGTGTGCATACCATGAGACTCTCTCACTGATATCTCACCAACTGACATAACTCATGGTATAGATGGGCTAGCATGTTGCGGCCCCATGCGAAGATAGTCCTATCACTCTCCATCCTGAGTACGAGATGGGTAAAAGGTGCTGAAAATATTGTACCCTTTGTGTTGGGTACTACAACCAAAGAAAGTATACACAACATAACCCTCCGTACTAAGGGTGTCAGACCTACCAGTATGCCTTATAGGGTGATATGGTCTGCTTAGGTTCACATATGTGGAACCCATCCTAGGAAATACTTTGCATCTGCGTGGATATCCTCAGGACCCCATTGTACTCTCGGTCTGATAGGCTCACCTCGAACTGGAAGTCGCAAGATCCTGTACACATCCTCTAGTGTCACTATGATCTCTCCTGAGGGAAGATGAAAGGAACATGTGTCCTCATCCCACCTCTCCATAAGAGCCGATACCATGGCTCGATGGAATCTCATATGTGGTAGGATTGATACCCAGTATAGTCCTATGTCTCTCAACAACTATTCCCCGCTCAACTCAGATAATTTATCTCTGATGATCAATAGTGGCCCTCCAAAGGGGTGATCTCAGAGATGAACCAGGTCCTGTAAGCACAAACCAACATCATATCAGAACTATAGAACCACAAAATTGTATATCCAACTTGACTAGGTCAAAGTTAACTTCTGTTAGGTTGAGGTCGACCTTCTTGGGTCAAGGTTGACCTTTCTGGGTCGAGGTCGACCTCACTCCAACAAAGGTGTAGACCTTCCCAATTTATGTCGACCTTAAAGGGTCAAGGTCGACATAACTGGGTCAGGGTTGACCTTTCCTATAAAAATAGGAATTTGACATTACAAATATCAACAACAACAAACTTACCTCGGGAAGCGGTTGTCCTGTGGCCAGACACTGTCTCAGGAGCTCCATTCATGTCGCTTGAAGTTCCTCTCTGCTTGACATCCTACTTTCTATCCTAAACTCTACAAATGGTAAGAATGAGTAGGTATGTGCTCTCTTCCCTTATTTATAGATCAAAATTAGGGTTTTTATTAGGGTTTGTTAGGGTTTATTTATGTTAAATTTGAATTTCCCTTCATATGATTTTAGATAGACATTCACTCTTTTCATCATAACTTGAGTTCTATAGCTCTATTTTCAATATCGTCTGTGGCATTGGAATTGTGATTCAGATACCTAACTCCTTGAATCAGTTTAGGAAGGGTAGAAATCCTTCTAACTGGTTTAGGAAAAGTCCTTGTTCAATGAATTGCATATCTAGTGTATAGGGCTATCCTTATCACCCTGTTTCACCCTTCAAAAGTAGAAAGCCGAAATAGGGGGGGCATAAGGGGCTCTATGCACTTCTCAATTTCATTTTAGTAAGTCTTAGGTGATTTATGGATTTTCATTAACCTTGTGTGCTGCAGGTTGTGGGTACTAACCAATTTTTTGTAGGATCTCTACATTGAGGACTTGGTTATATCCTTTTTATTTATTATGATGTTTTCTTACTTTAGCTTGCATATTCATGTAGTGTCACATATAAGCTAAAGTGGGGACTAAATGTATCATCTTAAAATGGAAGCACTTCCATCTTGGTAGGTTTAGCACCCTCATTTAGTGCATTTTCATGATAGATTTGCATTTAGGATGCATATGCACTTGATTCTTCATTTATAGGTTAAATAGGTTAGGATCCTAAGGATTCTCCTTGATTTCCTTCTTTGTGGCTCTATTTTCTAGGTAGGACCTATGTACTGGTCCTCCTAGCCTTCATCACATTTCTTCTAGGCCTCTGTGTCCTTTTCCAGCATTCTGTTATGTTTTCCCATCATTCTAAGTCTCTAGCCGACCCAAAAACTTCACTAAAACTCTAAGTTGACTGGCCTGAAACCTTAGGTCAGGGTCAAGGTCAACCTTGACCTTTGTTGGGTTTTGGTTCCCGCTTTCAAATTTGGATCATATCGGGGCCCTAAATTAAAAAGGGGCCTCCAGATCTGAATGCCGAAGGGTTTTTATTCAAAATTCATTTAATGCATTTCCTCCTTAGTTGGCTATTGTGATTGGACCATAATTCAAGGTGAAATTTGAATTAGGGGCCTTTACATTGCCTGAGGAACCTTGCCTTGAAATCTCTATATAAGCACTCTCTTTTGCCTTCATTTCAATAAGTAAGTAATAAGCAAGAAGTTATGAGGAGATGACATAATGATGAGATGATGATGCAAGATTGCAAGAGGATGATATAGGAGAACAAGATATGATGATGCCTTGATGCAAGCAAGTATTTTGTGGACAAGTTATTGTGGACATTCATTTGGAGCAAGAAAGATTTCTTCTTCCTTGATCTACCATTTTCAACATTCAAGCATTCTAAAGATACAATCATGGGGTAGCAACTATGGATTGTGAGTTTGGTAGGAGTACTTTAGCCTTGGGGGCTTGGTATGGTTTCTTTATCATATTCAAATCTATGCATTGCTCTCTCATTTCAATTCATGCTAGGGTTTCAATCTAGAGGATTAGATCTTGGCATTGCACATTCAAAACTCTTCCTACGAGCAACACACATAGATATTCTATTACATTCGGCTATTTGTGGAGGTGGAAATCACCAAAACAGGGGTTTGACTAAGGCAAAACCCTATATAGCCACCCCAAAACACCATTTTCAGATATCTAGAGTCATTGTTACGGGAGTTGTAGAGCAAATTTGGATACCCTTTTTGCCAAAATTTTAGGATCCGCGAACATAATTTTCGTCGAAGTAGTGCAAGTCAAGGTCGACATAAAGGGGCATAATTGCACCCCCGTAATTGGGTCAAGGTCGACCTGGTTCAGACAAAAAAAAGATTTCTAGGTTTTCTCCGTCTATGTGTTTCTGTTCCAGATCCGGTTGCAGAATTTTCAGAAACTTAGTACAGACACCAGAAAATAGGTATTTCCAGATATGCTATGTTATGAGGTATGTATTTCATTTTATTTGATTTCATTATTCTTTGCAAGCATTTCCAAATTTATATTCCTTATCATTAGAATTTCATGTTTGTGTTAAATATTGGTTTAGGGTCTCTTTTATGTGCAAACCCCTATTGTTCTAAACCCTATCCATATTTTACACCAAAACAATTACATTAGCAATTATAGTAACACATAACTAGAATATTGCATGATGGTTTTACATTAATTCAATATTTGTTCACAAGTCATTAAATCAATTCACCAAGGGGCTTGACTAATGAGAACATGACCTTTACATAGCAAGTTCTCTAAAGATATTTGTAAACATTACTAGTTCCTTAGTGAAATTCTTAATATCCAAAGTCAAGGCAAACCAATTTCTAGACCAGAAGAGTTGTTAGATCAATCTCATGTAAAATAGGATGATCCCTCCTGTTCACAAATCTATTTCACGTCATTATTTCAAAGGCAACAAGAGATGCCAACTTGATTTCACATCTAATAAGTCGATTCCATGTACTTTTCTAGTTTGCATTGTGCTTTTGCCCCAAATCAAAACAAAGTTTGATTCATTGTTTGTCAATGTGTTGCATTGGTAATAGTAGAGTGCTATCTTGGATCACAAAATGACAATTTGGAGCCCAAAGCCATTAAGCTACACTTAAGGATCCTTCTTTAGTAATTTGAAGAAATGTGCTTAACAAATTTCAATTCACTATATCTAGTCATAGTTACACAAAGAGGCATTACCAAAACAATATGTTTCCCAATTCTATAACTTAACTATTTCAATGTACAATCATTTTCATTTAACTATAGTGAATATAATTTTTCAGTAAAATAATTATTAAACAAAGTAATAAACAATTCTCTTAAATAAGTATTTAATTGATTATATAGTGAAAAGATAAAAGCAAAAATAATAAATATATAGAAAAATAATTCAGGACAGAAAAATATAGTAACTCCAAATTAATATTCAGATTTTTTTACATAGCTTTATCTGCACTAATTCCAATTTATTAGTTACATTTAATTGTCACTTTTAATGAAAAATTTATGTATTTTCCTTTCCACATTTACACAGGAAACTGGGACATGCTGACTCCAATATGTGATATGGGTGAATTTGTTTGCTTGGATAGCTTTTAGCTTGGGTGGTTGATGGTGCTCCATGTAATGACCATTCCACAATCTGATTGGACTCCTAGATTTACTGCATCGTTATACAAAACAAACTGTTGTATGAACCCATCAATTTTTCTCGCTTATGGCTCTGAAACATCTATTTGATCACCAGCGTACTCCCTCATTGCTAACTTCAATATTGTAAATTGGGTTTACATTCAATGTTCTTTTTCCGGATCTGCTAACTGGTTTCTTTGGACGAGTGCCTCTGCCATTAAACTCTGACAGTTTAAGGAGATTCATTTCTGAAGATAGGAAGGGAACTAGTTAAAAGGGATATCAAATTATTGTGGTATACTTAATGGCGTCTGCCAGTGCTGTCACAGTGCAATGTGGGTCGGGCTTGATAAGGAGGAGAGGATTGTCTCTATCCTTTTCCGGCTCTGCCCACATCAACGGAGGCACCAAATTGTGGATTCGTTTCCCAGGGCAACATTCTTCAGTGAGCAGACAATCATTGCTAGTACTTGCCATGGCACCCAGAAAGAAGGTGTTGTTCTTAACCACTGTGATTTTGATGTTTATTCATATTTCTTTGTTTTCTCTGGTTTTCTGTATAATTAAAGTTTAATTCAGATAGTATTTCTAACAAATGGCCATGGCCTGTACATCTCCACCATAGTAAAAACAATGTAACTAGAAATTCGAAACTAATAAAATCATAATGCGTACCAGTGTAATGCGTTGAAAACAAAGCTATGCCAAGTAGCATTTCTTCTGACGTTTTGGTGCAGCTGAGATTATAGGCTTTCTCACCGATATTGTACCTATAAGCTGCTGAGATTTATTCTCTGTGGGTAATCCCGTTTCCGTAATATGACTAGATGTATGATGCCTAGCTTATCTGGCGCCTCTCATTTGTTCTCCAGACCTCTTGCTTCATTAGGCCACCAATGGGAGGAACCGATGTGATGATGAGTATCTGTATCCCAACGCATTTTTGAACACAACTCAAGAAGTCTGCTTGTAGCCCCAAGCCTATGGAACTTACTGTGTGGCATTGGGGTAAGCCTTTCAGAGGGTGATCTTACGATTTTGTTTGATAAATGTTTGATATTTTTTTATCTTTTAAACATATGAGTAACCTAAAGAGACTGAATCTTAATTTGAACAGTCCTTACAATAGCTTTATTCTCTGTGGTATTTGGGTTGGTTCAGATGTTTATACCACAAACATTTTAAATAAAAACATTTCTACAGCTACAGAGGTCAGTGTGTTTGGAGACCCCTGCCCATGTTTGCCTTTGCTGAGGAACAGTTTATTCTCTCTGAATGCGGTTGTGGTTCCTCTATCAGCTTTTTCTTTTGGAAAATTTCATCTTATATTCGACTAGAAAACATGTCAATTACATGGAAGGCTATGTTCAATAAAAGTTGAAAGGGTAAGCATCTGAGACTTCACCGTGGTAGGAGAAAAATGTACAGTTTTGTATAGCTATCAGCTCCGGTTTCAAATTGCATACGCAAATTCTGTAGGAAGACATTCGACTCTTGGAAAATGAGAAGGTTAATTATCTTTATGAAAGATGGGTTTGCATCTCGTATTCCTAAGGAAATCTATAGCTGATAAGCCTTTCTGGCTTCCGTAGTTCTTTAAATTTATCTCTCATTCTCTAGGTTTTTCCTGAAAGAAAGCCTCATAGGAGAGAGGGTTACTTGATACACAAACAATGTGAATTGCTATTTGTTGAGTGCTTTGTAAGAATGATGAGCAATCATAATTTGGCCAAAACAGCCGTAAACCAAGATGCTGTATTATTTTAATTGTACACTGAGAGATTTTTTCTCTATAAATTATATTACAGTGCTTGCCTTGGAACAAAAAGGATAATGTGTACCAAAAGAGTTTTATAATATGTTAGCACTTGGTTTGTGTGAATAACGAATGTTTTTAATTTCTCAGTCCTTGAAAACTTGGCATGTGTGGTACTAGGAGAAAATGGAGATAATACATTCCACTTGCTTATATACATTTCTCTGTTGGGAAAACTGGATTGGATAGGAATCAAACCCAGGAACACCCTCCAGCTAGTGGGGTCTATTCTGGCATGTTACACCACTTGCTCTCTGTAGTTTTCTCATTGAGGAATGTGGATTGTGATCTCCATTGGTCCTCTTCAAGACATACCCTTCCTGACAGCCTCTAGATCTCCCCTAGCTGATAATGACTGAAAAACTTTACATGCTAGGATTAAAAACCAAAGACTCATTACCTCAGTGGTTGGTTGTTCTACCGCTGAGTTAGGCGACTTCTCTGGATTCTTGTTCTTGCTTTCAGTTGTTCCCTTTTAACCTTTTTCAGCTGCATGAAATGAGTACTTTTTATGTCGCATGTCATATCATTCTTGGGTTATAGAAAGTCACACTCTTTTAAACCAATACACCAAACTTGTCAATGACCTTTTGAATGGGATAGTGGAATTTCAAATATTGTTTCTCTTTCGTTCTTTGATGCTTTAGTATTCTTTTCCAGTTTATGAAACTCGAGTATTTGAAGGGCAGCAGTAGTGTTTAATAGTTGAAGCTATGCAGGTGAATACGTACGATGACAAGTGGAAGAAACAGTGGTATGGGGCAGGGATCTTTTTTGAAGGTGATGAAACTGTAGATGTAGATATTTTCAAGAAGTTGGAGAAAAAGAAGGTCTTAAGTGGAGTTGAAAAAGCAGGATTGCTTTCAAAGGCAGAGGAATTAGGCTTCACTCTCTCATCAATTGAAAAACTGGGCCTTTTGTCAAAAGCGGAAGAATTTGGCCTGCTGAGCCTAGCCGAGAAAGTTGCTTCTACATCACCTGCTGCAATTGCATCTGTGTCATTACCACTAGTTGTGGCTGCTATTGCCTCTATTGTTTTGATTCCAGATGATACTCAAGGACTTGTAATTGCTCAGAATCTTCTAGCAGCCATCCTTGCAGTCTCTGCAGTTGGCCTGTTTGTTGCTTCCATTGTACTTAGTGGTATACAAGAATCTGAATAAGATTTCTCATTCACATTCCAATGTTCAAAGTTTCCCAGTGCACTAAACATGGAATTTTGATTCTGTTGATCCCGTCCTGTATAAATTTGTCAATGATTTTGACTTTGATGTTTTAGGATTTTGTTCTGAAAATTTGCATTTTTGATGCACACTTACTCAAGTTTGAATGTTTTCTTTCTGGACTAGTCGATTGTTTTTCTACGTTGAATTCGTCTCTGAAATCTATTGAGTTGTTTTGATGTGTTTGCTAGGAAAGCCATATATTGAGCTTTTACCTGATATTTCACTTGTCTCAATTACTTATGGAACCTTCATCCGTCTTTCACTGACAAAATAGTCATTGTTAATAAAAGAATACAGTGAGTTTTGGGGTAAACATCTTTTATTAGAAAATAGTATTATAATAGTCGTAGACAATCTTTCATTAAACTCTTGTATTCATGGTATTGGATGTTTTATTAGATACTTCAAAGCTAAAGTTGTTTGCTTCACAGCTCGGTAGGACATCTTGTATCTTTCAAGAATGGAAAAATAAATTTGTTTTTCAATTTATTAGATTAAATATTGCACACTGCCCATCATCCATATCTAGTTATCAGTTTCACGCATCAAGCATATCATTGCTTGTCTATTCTGCATATTTCTTGGCTTTGAGCATTATGATTTAATCCTTCCACCAGAATCTCTGTTCTATTTTCAAAAAAGACCATCCAAAAAAGAAAAAATGAAATGGAACCCCTTTATTGCATTTAATGAAATATTGGATTGTGCTTTATTACTTGAAAAAATGCTGCTAACACTGGCTTTAAGTTGGTTTTGTATCCATTCTGTTGGATACAACACATGGGAGAACACATGCACTATAATATATTCATTAAGCATGAAAAAAAGATAACATACTAAAAAATACTTAGTTCTATGAAATAAATTTTGATGCAAACGTCTGGAAGTTTTGTGTATAGTATATTATTCACGAGCATTAAAAATTAAAACATCATATTTTCTTACCAGTGATGGTTGTGGAAAAGGGAAAAGATCTATGGGACGTAATTCATCTTATGCATTATTTATATTGCATATAACGCCCAATTTAAATTTCAAAGCTAAGAAATTGTTAAATTGCATAGGCTTGTATATTCTGACCCTCCTTTGGCTCTTAATCATGAAGAAAATATCTGTCAACTTCTAGTGCTTGACTACTTTCTTCTTTTTAAATTTTTTGGTCGATAAAGGCCGAAGCCAGATAGCTATATATATATAAGTAAATTGTGGATAACATTTAAAAGTTTGAAAATTCTGCCACATTGCAGAATGAACTAGTCTAATGGTGCACCATATATAGGGCAAGAAAGCTCAGCACCAGTATGCAAAAAATCAAGCAAAGCTAATCCAGTCTAAGGCATATGGTGCATCAAATCTAGAGCAACAGAGCTCCGCACCAGTGCCCAAAATTACAAAAAAAAAACCATTGTTCTGAACCAGTCATGTACAAACCATAGGGGTGATGAAACTATAACCAAACTAGCTAATGAAAAGAAATGAAAGCAGGAACCTGGGAGCACTTAAACATCAAGGCTAGTCTGATGGAGAGGTGTTATCCTGTTCTGTGGTGTCCGAGGCCTTATCCTCCTCCTCCTGAGAGACTGAGGACGTTTCTTGGTTCAAATTTTCCGCATCATCCTCTTCATCCTCGTTGTTTGCCTCATCCTCCATGTCCTCCCCGCCATCCGCAGCCTCGTCCCCGTCAGCAGAGTCCGCTTCATCCTCTTCATCGTCGTTGTTTGCCTCGTTTGCCTAGTGCTTGACTACTTTAATTGAAAAAAAAATTATCAAAATAAAATGGCTTGAAAAGGACATCCAAACTACTGACCAACTCAGACTCTACAACTGTTTTATTGCAACTAAGGGTGGCTTCAGAAGCATAAGCCCATATCCAAATCCATATTAAAAGACAGGCTGAAGAAGTCCCAAGTAACCTGATCACAACCATAAACTAGACCTGATACATGGCAATCCCAGGAGTTCTGCACAGAGAACAAATTTGTCCGACCAATCTATCTTATTACCTGCATGTTATTTAGTTTTTCAAAGCATGCAATGGATGGTGTGCCTGAAAATGAGCCACACCTGAATCAAAGATGACCAGTCACAAAGAGGGCTAGTAGCCAAGTGGTGATAAGTCCAGGTCAGGCTTGGAGCCTTAAGCACCTGCTGTGTGGCTCAAGATGGGGTGCTGGAAAATGAGCCACAATTGAATCAAGGTGGAAATGTCACAAAATGGATGGTAACTCAATGGTAAAGCACCTCAACAATAAATGGGTGGTCTTAGGTACAACTCCAAGTTTGTCCATGAAAAAGTTTAGTAGTGTGTGTAAGTGTTCTTTTTTGTTCTAACCTCTATTTCTTAGGTTCTTACCTATATGTGGACAAGGCGACCAACTTCACTAAATAGTAAGTCACCTATCCCTAGATCAAAGATTGGACAAGCCAACAAACAAGGGGATTGTAGACCTCTTCTGCACTTTGAACCCTGCCAAGTTTGGGAGGGCAACCCCAGAGATCTTTAAAGAATTAAACATGTAAAGCTCAAAATCAATCCTCATGTATGACTGTATTTTAGTTGCAATTGTAATTCTTTGTTTTGGATTGCTAATTTACTACATTCAATTTACAGATCTCTTCTTTTAGGCAGGTAGGTTGATGCTGCAACCGAATATAAACATGATCACAAATTCCTTCAAATGTATCTAGTGGCAATTGATTACACCACCATCAATCTAGCAAAATCACACTATATAAATTTTTCCAAGGTTTTGACAGTCAGTGGATAACAATAGATTTAGCAGAGTTTTGCAATGATAGGCTGTGCATAATGGCAAAATGAAGGAAACTGATCAGCCTCTGCCATGAGAGTGGTGCCTTTTACTGCAATATAGAGTCTACCCTAAATAGACACCTTAACAAAACTGCTAACACTTATTCTTCAAATGAGTTGGGTCAGTTGGCTCTACCTTGCGAAGTTCAAGTCCTCAAATGCCGTTTATCCTTAGTAATTCTATCTTTACTTAATAATCCACAAATAGTTTAGACCTTCACATGCCAATTTCAAAGATTTTCACACAGCATACACATGCACGTAATGAAAGGCTTTACTACACCCCTTGGATGCAGCAAACTAACAGAGATCTGATACAAATTATAGCAAATGTGTATTCAGGGTTTCCTTGAATCCCCTAAAACTCTCAAAGATTTGTGGGGACAGATTGTGAGACAAGAATAAAGCAGTGTTATATATTGATTTACTTAAAAAACATTTATGTTGCTATTACACATGTCCAGCAAACTCAAAATTTGAGATGCAGTCATACATAGAGGTTATACATGAAATACAGATCAACTTGAATGAGGGCACAAAAAATGGGGCTCTCAAAGTACACAGTAGAAAACCATGCCATGGATACTAGGCGCCGAACCTTGCGGTCTTGAAAATACAATCTAGGGTTCAAAGAACACACTAGCCATCATTTTTTCCATACAGATGCAAAAAGCCGAACCTTTTACAGTGAACATCATATTCCCTTATATAGATATTGAATTAGGGCGCACAAAATAGGGTTCTCAAAGTACATAGGAGAAAACCATGCCATAGATACCAGGCACCGAACCTTGCTGTCTCGAAAATACAATCTAGAATTCAAAGAACACGCTAGGCTAGCCATCATTAAATCTTGCCATGAAGATCTGTAATTAAGTTTTTCACTAATCACATCCCAATTCATGTGCAAAATGACTAGAGAATCTATGAAATTTGTGGCTAAAACTATTCAAGGTTGCATGGGAATTCGCTCCCTGCAAGATTTAATCTGCTATAATAAATTTGGTATGGCCATGATAGATAGATAGATAAATAGATAAATTTGGTATGGCCATGATGCCATTTAGTGTTGAATGCATGAGACTTGGGTGACAATGGTGAATTTTGGGCATTCTTCTGCTAGGTGCAAGACCTTTTCGGCCAATAAATGATAACCCTCATCACTTCTAGCAAGACACTGTTGAAACCACTTAAGTCACTCTCCAAAATAGTGCTTAATCCTCATTGGGCAATGAAAAATCATCACTGTTTGTAGCTCTCTAACAGGTCGAGTCCTTTTTTAGTGATCACATGTCTTTTTGGGGTATTCTCGTGAGTTGGAGGGAAGTTAGCAAAAAATAGGTAGGAGCTTTTGAATTTCAGGGATTAGACCAAATACCACAATTCAGGGTGTTGGGGATCGAGGGTCATTGGGAAGTCATACCAAAATAGGGAAGTCCAAACAAGCAACCTTGGGGAGTTAATAGAGTTTCAAGCTATGGAGGAACCATGGAAAGAGTATTAAGGTGGAAGGATGGGCAAAAGTTTGACTCTAGAATAGTATGAAAGAAGCACATAGGGTTTAGGAGTTGGACATACCATGGAATATGTATTGAGATGAAGGGAACTTTAATAACTTTGAAAAGGATCACATGGAAAGTTTTTGCATTTGATTTGAGCTTGAGAGTGGGGAAGGGATGGAAACATGATGAATTTCAAAAGTTGAAATAATAGACATGTTGTGAAGTTTTCACATCATCGCCCCAAATTTTGGGGACCCCCATTTTCGACTTTGGACTTGGTCTTCTTGTTTTCAATTGCTCGAGCCTTGGCGATTTTTGTAGGGTTTTATGATGAACGATGTCGATGGATTGAATTGTTTGAAATGGAGTTCACTTGCTAAACAATGATTTGATGTTAATTGGAATTTATCTCTAACCCTCAATTTCGATTTTGGGCTAACAATTTCATTTTGTGCAATTCAATTTCATCATTTCTTGGCATTTTGGTTGTTATTTGATCTTCGAAAATCTGGGCTTGTCAATTTGGAAATTTGCGTTGAAAACATTTAATTTGGGCTAAAATCATTTTAATTTCGATCATCAAAAAGGATTAAATTAGATAATTCATCATTTGGCATTGAAAATAAATTTGGAGATTAAAGAGTTAAATTCTAAGCCTAATATATCGATTTTTTATTTAAAAAAAAATAAAAGAAAAAAATAACCTTGGTTATAGAAATTGATTTTTGGAGCATTAATCATATATATCTTGGGCTTAAATTTAATTTTAAAAATAAATAAAAGCATGTGCCACTGAAAATTTAAATAAAAAATCAATTAATTTTGGTGATATTTAAAATTACAAGGAAGGGCATTAATTGTTTTGATGTATTTTAATTACCTAAATGCTAAGTCATCCCTCAAATATTTTATTTAATTATTTTCTTGCTATTTTCGGTGCTAGGTTCAGGGGTCGGCCCTATATTAGGGCAAGGGCATTGGCTATTTAAAGGGGGCAAAGTTCATTCATTTGCACATCAAACAAACTCGCCCTCTGCTCTGCATTGGAGGTGTGAAATACCAGTCCTTATTAGCAGCAAAAATATTCATTATCTTGGCTATTTTGGGTGAATTTGGGCAGCGAAATTGAGAGAAGGGTGGGGAACTTGAATACGCATCAGATTTGGGCTAAGTTCATTGCAAATTGAGGCAGTTTTGAAGGCAAGAAGGGGCGGATTTTGTAGCAGGCTTGAGAGCAGCCTTGTCCACGTCAAATCTGGGCATAATTTCAGAGATTTTGAAGGCTATTTTGGGCCTGATTTCACCCATTTGCAGCATTGAATGAAGCAGTGATTTATTAGTCATCATTTGGGGCCCCCTTTGCAAGCATTTGGACACCCAAATTTGAAGATTTGAAGTTTTTTTTCATATCATATTGCCCCGATCCGAAAAATTGAAGACAAGTTTTCAATTTTAGAATTTGATAGGGGAGTTTGTTGATTTGAAAGAGATCAATCCAGATTTGGTAGAGAAGGAGGGGTTAATTGCTCAAGGCCTCATTGCAAGATTTTGAAAGGCAATTGGAAGGAAGATTTTGATCTATTTGGAGGGTATATTTCAGACTTGTGGAGATAGAATTTTTTTTTGTGAATCAAGCCAAGGCAATTGTATTGAGAAGGAATTCCAAGCTTTGTTTTTGGTGAGTGGCCTATCTTTTCCTCTCTCCTTAATTGCTTTCATTTCATTGGTGCTAGTCTTTGGTGTTGAAGACTAGTTTCAAGAGTAGAGTTAAGATTTTGGTTAGTGGGTTGATTACTCGATTGTCTTGATTAGCTTTTTTCTCTCAAGTTCTTGCTTGCATTCCATCATTTCATTTCATCATCATAGGAGGAAGATTGGAGTGATAAGTGTAGTCCATCTCATAAGAAATGGCGGGGAGTGATAAGTGGTAGTCCCACCCCTAGGGAGAAGATTGGAGTGATAAGTGTAGTCCATCTTAAGGCAAAGGTGGGGAGTGATAAGTGTAGTCTTCATCATTTCATCATTAGGAAGAAGATTGGAGTGATAAGTGTAGCTCGTCTCTTAAGGTAACGGTGGGAGTGATAAGTGTAGTATTCCATCCCATTAAGAGGAAGTTTGGAGTGATAAGTGTAGTTTCATCACCATTTTAGAAAAGGCGGGGAGTGATAAGTGTTTAGGATGACAGATGCCAATGCAAGAAAGCGACCCAAAGGAACTAATGCTAAAATAGGAGACAAGGAAGTCATGATACCCAATTCCAACTTCCGCTCAAAATTGAAATACGTTGGAAACACCAACATTGGTACCCTTGATATGATTCAATTAAGAGAGAGGTTGAGAGACAACCAGTCCCCTATGATGAGGATCAATCAGTATAGAATTGTGCAAAGAAAGGTTCAGTCTACCCCAATAGCGGATATGATACGACATAATTGGTTACACCAAGTCATCAAGGCTCACAAAGTCAGATTGCAAATCAGAGTGTAGCGCCTTCATCATGCTTCTCAGTCAGATTCGGGGCTCTACTAAAGGTACACAATTTGATCCTTGGATGTTTTATTTTATTGAAGGCATTGGAAATGGTAAAGGAAAGATTGATTGGATTAGGATCATTAGCATGAATTTAGAGTTGCAACTTAGATAGTACAAAATTAGAAGCAAGTCTACATGGGGTCCTACTTCTTCAATTCGAATGCAAGACTACTACTGATGTTTTGCTAGTCGAACCAAATCCAATTGGGGAGATGCACTACACCACTATGGTTGAGGCAAGAGCTTATGCCAAAGGGCAAGGTTGTGGCAGTTTGAACAGTTGAAGGCAGTCAAGGGTTAACCAAGGAGGAAAGCATTGATGAAAGCAGTTGATGAACTTAGTGATGGGTGGATAGTGGAACAATCAAGGAGATATGGCTCAGGGCAGGTGCCTTAAAACCCAAGATTATTGAAACAAAGATGCATGCATGCAAATCAAATCCAAATAGGAAGGTTAAAAATGGCAAAGTATTGAAGTAAAGAGGAAAGTGATTGAAAGGTTGAGGGAGGTCAAGTGTGATTTCAAAGCGGTGGCCAAGAGCAAGGCTCTTAAATTGCAAAAGGGTTCACATCTAGGCAAGCCACCAAGGTCAAGGCAAGATTACCCCAAGTGCATGGAGACCTCACCCTTTCGAGGTCAAGACATCAAGTACAAGCAAGTTCAAGTGGTGATGAGAAAGTTTCTAAGGACAAGCTCAAGCATCCAAAGCTTCACCTCATCTCAAGGATTAAATGAATTTATAAGATAAAGGTTGATGAGGTGGCAATTTCATGTGCATGCAATCAAATCATGCCAAGTGTCCTATGTTCTCATTGGTTGACAAATTATTGTAATTTTCTCATTGGCCCACAAAGTTGGTGCCCTCATGTAATTGGTTGAAAGATGGTAACCCTAATTAGGGTTTGTAAGGTTTAATCTTGGCTCTTGATTTTGCCTCTTAATCTTGGCCACTCATTGTAATTTTGAGCCTCTATATAAAGCCATTTGATATCATTTGTAAAGGGTTGAAGAAAATTGTTGTATAATATAATACCAAAATTGCTTCTCTTATCATTGTTGTGTCTTGCATGGTGATTAAGAACACTTGGTGTTATTGCATGGTTTCTACTTCCAATAGTTAAAGTTAGATTTCATTGAGTTGTTAAAGTAGATTTCATTTTCAAGCAAGTGTTAGAATAAGAGTAGTGATAGATGGTTAATTGCATGGTGATATTGGTAGATGTTTGATAGGGATCCTATACTAGGCCACTAGCATCTTGGCGGCTGGTCAAGAAGCCTTGCGTGGTAATCTAGTCTTCTTTCCTTAGAATCATTGCATCTGTGGAGGTAACACCGCTGGAAAGCTTTCATTAGGTTGATCCCCGTCCATTTGCCAATCTTTCCATCCTTAGGAGTAGAAGTAATCAATAACTTAGTAGTTGAAGTTGAGAATTAGAAGTTGGAAAGTGAAGTTTGAGAGTTTGAAAAGAGCAAAGTTGAAAGTGATATAAATTGAGAGATCATTTGAAAAGGTTGCAAAAGCTAGAAGTCTTATCATCATCATAGTAAGAGTTGAGATATTTCCAAGTGAACAACGTAAGGCCACCAACGTGATTATTAGCAAATCACATTTATAAAACTGAGTTAGTATCCACAGGTGTAAGGAACCTTGGAGTATCCTCGTATACTTTTCAAGAGAGGGTTGAGTGTTTGATACGCTGTATCAAGTATTTCAATTGCTATATGTTATGTAGTGGTACAAAACTCACATCAACATTATTTGACGCTAGAAGGAGGGCCTGAGCTATGTTTTCTTTGGGAATTTGTTGATATTCAACCATGATGAAGGATGTGGCTTCCTCAACCGCAACAGCCTAAGGACAATTGGCAGTCTCACCAAGATAACCTCATTTTGACATTCCATTCCTTCACTTGGAACCAAAGGGTAAACAATCGTGAGTACTTGGACATTGCTGATATCCTAGACCAAGAGGAAGAGAGAGCTCAAGGAATTGAAAGAGAGGTTCAAGAAAGATTGGAGCGTGAAAGAAGAAACTGAAGAAGGGTTGCTAGTATTCAACCATGGTGAAAGATGGTGCTTCAGCCTAGAAATTAACATTGTGCCTGTCTTGCAACCTAATCTTGGATTTGAAAATGATCAAGAGGATATTATTTTTGGATTGAACTCATTGGCTTGGAGAGTTAAGAGAAGTGCACCTGAGTATATGCGAGTGACCTTTGTGTTGGAAGAAGAAGAAGAAAAGGCTGAAAGGATTGAAAGAGAAGTTCAAAGGGAGTTAGAACGTCAAAGACAACTTGAAAGGAAGCATGAACAAGAAAGAAGAGTGCTGGAGTTATCTTTGAATGGTGGTGAAGGTGGAAGTGGAAGTAGAAGAATGAATTAAAATGGTGTTGCCCTCTTATGCTCATTTCCTAGTTGGACAACCAGGACTAGGAATTAATTGGAATCAAGGAGATATTGTTTTTGATTTGGGAGAGTTCATTTGGAATAACAAAGAGAATGACACACATTACTAGTTTGCTAGAATTATCTTGGATCAAGAAGAACAAGTTGGCATTGCATTCCAGAGGGAACAACAAAGGATTGAAATTGAGATTCAACAAAGGTGGGAAAGAGAACAAGTAGAAAGGATCCAAAGAGAGAGAGAAGCTCATAGACTAGCTCAGCTCACCCTTGAAGAAGAGCCAGTTTGGGAAGGTCAAATATATTGAATTGTGATCAAGCTGGATAAAAGAATTGGATCTTTCTCTCCCAAAAGGTTTGAGAAATTACAATCAGATAGGAAGCAAAGGGTACTAAGGTCTACACCACACCAAGAGGAAGACTTAGTTGAATTGCAATTTCATAAGAAAGGAAGAAATCATTGGGTAGCTAATACTGCAAGTCTAGCAAGTTCCTCAAGTAGTCCAACTCGAGTTCCAAAAGCTTTAGGTACACCAACCCTAGTAGCTCAGCCAACTCAAGCTCAAGCTAGTCAAGTTGCGATGGCTCATCAACCACCACCACCACCACAACACCAACCTCCATGGATTCAACACAATGCCTCACCCATCTCATTTCAACAGTACCATGACCTACCAAAGAATCGTGCTGGATTTTGCTCCAAATTCTTTGTCAATGACCCCAACCGTACAGCTGAAGAGCATATTAAAGTATTTGAAGATGCATTGTGCAACAGAAGGATTCAACATGAAGATGTAGCATGTAGGCTTTTTCCTTACTCATTGACAGAAGAGCCCTACTATTGGTTTGTCAATTTGCCAGTGTCATCCATAACGGGATGGATTCAACTCAGAGATGCTTTTATAGGAAAATTTGGCATGCCTACAACACCATTGGAGTTGCATAGGTTGTTTGTCGATATCAGGAGACAAGATAAAGAGTCAATTAGTTCCTTCAATGATCGTTTCCATAAGGCTTACACAAGACTACAAGCCCCTTACACAATTTCAGAGGCTGCTGCTATGGAAGCATACTATAGTGCCCTAGATAGTCAAACTGCTATGTTTACAAGGATGGTGAATCCTCACCCTACAACACTGAATGAAGCTTATGCTAAAGCAATTGAAATAGGGAAATAGTTAGGCCAACAAGGATTGGAACCCCAAGGTGCTAGATATCCCAACAATCCAATCCCACAGCTTCCATATCAGACACCCACAAATCAGCTCGTGGTACATCCAGGACCACCATTGTCTCAAGCACCACCATTAATGCCAGTCTATCTGCAAGGTGCAAGCTCATCTACAAGGACACAAGAGGAGAAGGATGAAATGAAGGAATTGATTGAGCAAGTTAAGAAGTTGTCTACAGAGGTCACTTATTTGAGGAATCAGAATAATCAACTCCAGTCCACTCAAAGAAACAATCAAGGAAATTATCAAGGGAATTACCAAGGGAACAATTATCAGAGTGGAAATTATCAAGGAGGATATCAAAGAAATAACTATGATGGAGGATACCAAAGAAACTATTAGGACCGAGACTATCAGAGAAGCAACCAAGGTGGAGATTACCAAAGAAATAATCAGGGTG
This sequence comes from Chamaecyparis obtusa, assembly GCA_027943335.1. Classification (NCBI taxonomy): domain Eukaryota; kingdom Viridiplantae; phylum Streptophyta; class Pinopsida; order Cupressales; family Cupressaceae; genus Chamaecyparis; species Chamaecyparis obtusa. The sequence goes on from BSBK01004133.1 coordinate 1,388,841, forward strand.
GTGGTTATCAAAGGAACAATCAAAACAACAACCATCAAGGTGGTAATCAGGCACAAGACCAAGGATACAATAACCAATCTAGTCAAAAGAGGACATGGAACACTGGCCCAAATAATGGAAATGTGGTGTTGCCACTTGATAGTCAGGCTCCAACAGATAGTAGGCCAGTGGAGAGAATATTTTTGGCTGAGTCCGCCTTGTCCCAATATTGTAGATTCCATGAGACTGATCAGCATTCAGAGTTAGGATGTGTTGAGTTCAAAAGGGCTTCTAATCTATTCCAGAAGGTGGTGGATGAGTCTTTGAATCAAGAAGAGATTAAGGTTACGGGATATGAGATTGTTCCATCCCCAAGTTATCCAGAGTGCTTGACTTTTGAAGAGGTTGCATTTCCACCAGAGTTTGAGGCATATGAGGAGCATCAAGGGAGATTCCCTCCCAAGTCAGCTAATGGACCAGTAAGTGAAGTAATAGATCAAAATGGGTTCATCAATGGGACAGATTTTTCTTTCCCACCATTGGGTGATTCTATTCTAGTTCAAGGAACAGGTGGGAATCAAACATTTCAACAACCAGCAAGTAATGTAAAGTTTTATCAAAGGAATCATAACAATAAGAGGAATGATGGACCTTTCACATCCTCAGTGCCTCCGAACAATTTCAATACGCCTCCACATCCCAATGTGAGTAATGTACCAAATCCTCCAAGGGATGCACCTGAATACAGACAAGGCAATCACAATCATAGTAATGGACAACAGGGTCCTTAGCAGAGTATACAACAGAGTAATCAAAGTGCTCAAGGGTCACAAGGTGTGACATCACAAGAAGTTAATAGAGGAAGGATGGTAAATAATTCAATGAATAGCGATGAGTTGAAGAGACTTGGACAGAGTGTGACAGAGGAGATGAAGAAGATTAAGATTAGTCTCCCTTTGTTCAAATTATTGAAGGTGATAAAGATTAGGGATACTTTCCTTAATAATTTGAAGGACAACAAGTCACAAGGGCCTCACACTCCAAGTACAACATCACCTAGCCAAGTAACTCATTCAGTAGGGAGGCCTCCTCCCAATCCAGTACATGTGATCCAAGATGTTCCATGTGGGAACACAACAAATTCATCTCAAGAGATAAAATATGATGAAGTGAAGAACTCTACACAAGAGGTTGCATATGGAGATATCAGTAATTTCAATAGACAGTCAGAGCCTCGACCGGTTCTTGTAGCTCAAGGATTACAGCCAGTGGCGCAATAGACTCAAGAGAATCAAGAGTTAGTGAAGAGTAAAGAAACAGTGAAGTTTGAAGAAGTGGTTCAACCGACAGATTTTGGAGTAAAGCCAAAACAAGTGCATAAACTACAAGTGGTGTTTTATCAAGGGAAAGATGAACCAGCCCCATTTTTACTATCAGTAAGAATATTTGGGAAGCTTCTCCATAATTGTTTGATAGATTCAAGAGCTTCAAGTAACGTCATGCCTTTGGCTATTTGTAGAAGATTGGGAATCACACCCTTAGGATCAAACACAAAGGTTACTCAACTAGACAAGACTGAGGTCCCAGTGGTGGGTGAATTACATAACATACATATGCAGTTGGCATCTGATCCAAGGATGGAACATATGGTGGATATTTCAGTGGTGGATGTCACCGATTCTTATGGTTTGATTCTAGGAAGGGATTGGTCCAGAAGATTAAATGGATACATGGAAACTGACTTTTCCCACATGTGGCTCCCATGGAGAGGGCTAGCCAACCAAATCAAGATTGAAAGTACCCCAAGGTTAAGATTGATAGTTATTGAATATGGGGAACCAAATGAAGTATTATTCACAAATGCAGGCATGGGCATCTATAGGCCTAAGAAAGAAGAAGTGTTGACTTTTAATATCATAAGTGAAGCAAAGGACTCCACGAAAATGCTAGTTGAGTCAGACCCTAACACTTCATCCGATGAGGGTGAAGGAATGTTTGAGAATTTCAGAAGTTTTATGTTAAGAATTGTTCAACAAGGTGTAGAGTTGGGTAATAGGACATCAGTGAGAGACTTGTTGTTACCTAACTAGTGTAGGATCCACAACGCTTTCCATTCGGAGCTATCCTACTCTTTGTGTAGGGTTGCATTAGAACAAGTGGAGATAAGAGTCCCAGGGGCTTTGAAGCAAGATGAACAATATGGAAAACAAAGGATTGATGTTCCACAAGTTGATGAAGCAGAAAGTAGTAAGATGGGTGAAGCAAGGAATCATATCATACCACCTAACTTGGAAGTGAAAAAGAATGATGAATTGGACAAGTTTAAGAATTCTCAAAGAGATCAATCAGAAAGTGATGGAGTATGGACGTTAAGATTTGATGGTTCTAAGACTAAACAAGGAGCTGGAGCTGGATTTGAGTTAGTTAGCCCAATAGGGGCAACATATTTGGCAGCACATAGATTACAATTTCCATGCACCAACAACATGGTGGAGTATGAAGTTTTGATTCTAGGCATGTTGTGTGCTATAAAGAAAGGTGCTAAGATACTCCACGTGCTCAGGGATTCATATTTAGTGACTGAGCAAGTGAAGCAGAAGTTTACTTGTCATGATAAAAGATTGAAAAGATATAAAAATAGAGTATGGGATTTGATAGAAGACTTCGATGCCTTCAATATCAAGTTTAGCTATAGAGCAAGTAACCAAGTGGCAAACACTCTCGCACAAGCTACAAGCTCACTAGCACCAATCAAGTTGGAAGGCTTAAAGAAATTTAAAGTTGAGTTGGCCTCAGTCCCATCAGTACCAGACAATGTCAAGAATTTCCAAGTATTTGAAGATAATAAGCATATTCTTAAGTTCTTGACCAATTCAAATGTCTTCACGACACAAATCATTGATGGAGAAATAGATGAAGAAGCAGAAATCAATCCGGAAGAGATAATGAATCTAAAGACAAATACCATTCCAAAGGGAATGATCGAATTAGAGAGAATATTTGACATGGATCAATTCAATAAGGTGTCATATCAACCCATAGGGGGTGATGAGTGTGAAAAGGTGAATATTGGAACATAAGATAGTCCTAAAATTGTCCACATTGGGAAAGTTTGCACACCCAAGGAGAAAGCTGATATACTAAGTTTGATGAGAGAGTTCCCAGATGTGATTGCTTGGGGGTACAAAGATTTGAAGACATATGACCCTTCTATCATCACACATACAATCCCATTGAAGGAAGGAAGTAAGCCATTTAGACAGCGGCAGAGACCTGTCAATCCTTTGCTAGAGCCATTGATTTTCCAAGAGGTGAAGAAGTTGTTAAATGCATGAATCATCTTTCCAGTGAGGCACTTAACGTGGGTCACCAATCTTGTCCCAGTCAGAAAGAAAAGTGGAGAGCTAAGGTTATGCGTTGATTTCAGAAATTTGAATAGAGCATCAGAGAAAGACAACTATCCATTGCCATCACTAGATGAAGTTTTGCAACTAGTGAACGGAGCACAAATGATGACATTTATGGATGGATATTCAGGGTATAACCAAGTGATAGTAGAAGAAGAATATAGATTGAAGATGACTTTCACCACGAAGTGGGGAACTTTTGCATATAGGAGGATGCCTTTTGGCCTAATCAACGCTGGTGCAACATTCCAGAGGGCCATGGATTATGCTTTCAAAGATTTAAAAGACAAGTGTATCATCATCTACATGGATGATATCACAGTATTTTTGAAAAAGAGAGAGGATCACATTTTGGATTTAAGGAAAGTCTTCATGAGATGTAGGAAATTCGGAGTTTCTTTGAACCCAAAGAAATGCATGTTTGGAGTAACAGAAGGAAGACTTTTGGGGCATGTAATTTCAGAAAAAGGAATCATGATAGATCCAGAGAGAGTGGAGGCCATTTCCAAGCTTGGCCTTCCAGCCAGCAAGAAAGAATTGAAGTCTTTCTTTGGAAAGATCAATTTCGTAAGAAAGTTCATATCAGCATTTGCAAAAATAGTAAAGCCAATGAATGACATGCTGAAAAAGGATGCAAAGATGGATTGGACTCCAGCAGCGAAGAAAGGCTTTGAAGAGATAAAACAAGCTATTGTTAATGCACTAGTCTTAGTGAGTCCAGATTATGAGAGGCCATTCAACATATATTCTGTTGCCTCTGATCATGCCTATGCAGCCATCTTAACATAGAAAAATGAAGAAGGTGAAGAGCATCCGATTGCATTCATGAGTGCACCTTTTCAAGAAGCAAAATTGAATTACCCAAATGTGGAGAAACAGGCTTATGCCTTGGTAAAAGCAATGAAGAAATTCAGACACTACATTTTGAGAAGTAAAGTACATGCAATAGTGCCTGACATAGAGGTAAAGACCCTATTAATGCAAAGTGAACTTGGAGAAAGAAGAGGAAAGTGGGTCGCCACTATCCAAGAATATGATGTAGAAATTCAACCAATGAAGTTGGTTAGAGGTCAACAATTGGCACAAACGATGGCATCAGAGGGACCTAGACTTGTACAACAAGTATTAGAGTTGGAAGATGTGCATCCTAATGAATGGTATCAGGACATTGTTAATTATTTGTTAAATCACCGATGTCCATCACATTTGAATCCAGTACAAAAGCAGGCATTGAAGTTCAAGAGTAAGAGGTATATGTTACAAGGAGCAGTGTTGTATAAACAGAATCATGAGGGAATATATCTCAGGTGTGTTGGGAAGGAAGAAGCAAGAAATATTTTGGAACACTTTCATGATAAGTGGGGAACTGGACACGGATCAGATTTGGCCACAACACACTGATATTAAGAGCAGGATATTATTGGCCAACCCTATTCAAGGACACTCATGAGCACGTGAAGACTTGTCATATTTGCCAAACTTCGGCAAAGAGGGAGAGGAACCCTGTCATGCCTATACAGCTAGTCACTGAGGTGAGACCTTTCGCAATGTGGGGACTTGACTTCATTGGTCCCATCAACCCACCCTCCTCAGCACAACACAGGTATATTCTAACCGCGACTGACTATTGTACTCAGTGGTCAGAAGCTCAAGCTTTTAAGAATTGCACTGCTGAAATCATCATAAAGTTCTTAGAAGAGAGAATCACTACAAGGTTTGGATGTCCTTCTACTTTTGTATGTGATAATGGTCCTGCTTTCATTTCTTTGAAGTTTCATAATTGGGTTTTTGATCATGGGATTGTTTTAAAATTTTCATCAGGATACTATCCCTAGGGAAATGGCCTAGCTAAATCTACAAACAAGAACCTTTTTACTGTGATTAGAAAACTTCTGGATAGGAACCAAAGGGATTGGCACACTTAGCTGAGATATGCTTTGTGGGCAGATATAACAAGAGCTAAAGAGTCCATAGGAATTTCCCCCTACCATCTAGTTTATGGACAGGATCCTGTGTTCCCTATTCAACTGAAAATCCCAACCCTATAGTTTATCCAAGAGTACTATGATGAAAATGAAGACTGGGTCTAGGCTAGGTTGACTTAGTTGATGCAATTAGACGAGAAGAGAGATGAAGCCCTAGAAAAGTTTGCAAAACATCAAGGGGTCGTGAAATGTTGGTTTGATAGAAGATCACAAAACAAGGACTTCAGAATCTTTGATTTGGTCTTATATTGGGATAAAGCCCATGAGAAGAAAGGACAACACGATAAATTTGATAAACTATGGAAAGGTCCTTTTCAAATTGCCAAGATTATTGGAGATAATGCATTTAAACTGAAGACACTTACCGGTAGGGACGTTCCGTTGCCTGTCAACGGGCAGTTCCTCAAACATTATTTCCAAGCTTAGGACTTTGTCCGGAGCCCTTTTGTACATAGTAGTTTGGTTTGCTTTCAGTTGTTAGTTTAGCTTGCTTTCTGTTCGTAGGTTAGATTTTGTCTTTGGACCTCTTGGCCCAGGAGTTAGAGTAGTTGGTTAGAGTAGATTTCTTTTTTAGTCATTTAGCTTAGGAGTTTTGAGGGAGCTCAGTGGTTAGTTTGTGCTGAGTCGCTTGACTTGGGATCGTTTGGCTTCCCTTCAGTTTTGAGAGCAGTTTTGGTTTTTGGGGCCTTGCAAACCAAAGGGGGTCCATGTTATCACTTGTGGACGAGGTGTGTAGATTTTTTACACTTTTGGTGACAAAATAGGAGTCTTTCTTGTTCATTTCTTGAATATATTTGATGAGGTTCAGAGATTTTAGGGTGTGCTTAGTTGTTGGTCTATGGTAGGACTTGTACTAAAATCGGGTCAGACTCGATAGTGGTTCTTGAGTTACCTTTGACATGGTTACAACATTTTGCTCATACTTAATTGCTCCAAGTTCTTGGTGTTTCGAAGTGAAGTTGGACTTAGCAAAAATCATGCACCTACTTCAGCACCATTGTGATCTTCCAAACCCTCTGCGGGCTTCATTGCCTGCAAGCCAAACAAAAGATTGATTGAAGGAGAAAAGAAATATCATGAAAAGAGAAAAGAAAAGAGAGAAAATGAAAAGTGCAGAAAAATGAAAAGTAATATCAGAGTGAGAATAAAGATGAGATTTGGCTTTGAGGGCGTGCAATCATCTCTATCGGTGCTACTAAGTAGTCACTAAAGGTAGAATCATGATTGTGGTGCCACAACGATAACTCCGTCGGGGCTATGGATGCCTGACTGGCAGCGGGGCTCTATCCAGGATGCTTTTGAAGTAAGGATATTATAATAGCTAAGTCTAGTGGATCTGAGAGATTATCAAGTTCTTTTTGAGTAAGGAATGAATCATTTGCACACACGTGAGTAACTTATGGTCAGGGTGCTTAGGTTCAACTTCGGAGTACTTTCCCGGGTTGAGTACTTGTCCTTAAGCAGATTTTCAGATGGGTCATCCTGAGATTTTGTTCTAAGTTGTTTTTTTCTTGAAATGTTCAAGAACATTTCACCAGTGGAGTCACCAGATGTTGTGAAGTTTTCACATCATCACCCCAAATTTTGGGGACACCCATTTTTGACTTTGGACTTGGTCTTCTTGTTTTCGATTGCTCGAGCCTTGGTGATTTTTGTAGGGTTTTATGATGAACGATGTCGATGGATTGAATTGTTTGAAATGGAGTTCACTTGCTAAACGATGATTTGATGTTAATTGGAATTTATCTCTAACCCTCAATTTCAATTTTGGGCTAACAATTTCATTTTGTGCAATTCAATTTCATTATTTCTTGGCATTTTGGTTGTTATTTGATCTTCGAAAATCTGGGCTTGTCAATTTGGAAATTTGCATTGAAAACATTTAATTTGGGCTAAAATCATTTTAATTTCGATCATCAAAAAGGATTAAATTGGATAATTCATCATTTGGCATTGAAAATAAATTTGGAGATTAAAGAGTTAAATTCTAAGCCTAATATATCGATTTTTTATTTAAAAAAAAATAAAAGGAAAAAATAACCTTGGTTGTAGAAATCAATTTTTGGAGCATTAATCATATATATCTTGGGCTTAAATTTAATTTAAAAAATAAATAAAAGCATGTGCCACTAAAAATTTAAATAAAAAATCAATTAATTTTGGTGATATTTGAAATTACAAGGAAGGGCATTAATTGTTTTGATGTATTTTAATTACCTAAATGCTAAGTCGTCCCTCAAATATTTTATTTAATTGTTTTCTTGCTATTTTCGGTGCTAGGTTCAGGGGTCGACCCTATATTAGGGCAAGGGCGTTGGCTATTTAAAGGGGGAAAAGTTCATTCATTTGCACATCAAACAAACTCGCCCTCTGCTCTGCATTGGAGGTGCGAAATACCAGTCCTTATTAGCAGCAAAAATATTCATTATCTTGGCTATTTTGGGTGAATTTGGGAAGTGAAATTGAGAGAAGGGTGGTGAACTTGAATACGCATCAGATTTGGTCTAAGTTCATTGCAAATTGAGGAAGTTTTGAAGGCAAGAAGGGGCGGATTTTGTAGTAGGCTTGAGAGCAGCCTTGTCCACGTTAAATTTGGGCATAATTTCATAGATTTTGAAGGCTATTTTGGGCCTGATTTCACCCATTTGCAGCATTGAATGAAGCAATGATTTATTAGTCATCATTTGGGGCCCCCTTTGCAAGCATTTGGACACCCAAATTTAAAGATTTGAAGTTTTTTTTCATATCATATTGCCCCGATCCGAAAAATTGAAGACAAGTTTTCAATTTTAGAATTTGATAGGGGAGTTTGTTGATTTGAAAGAGATCAATCCAGATTTGGTAGAGAAGGAGGGGTTAATTGCTCAAGGCCTCATTGCAAGATTTTGAAAGGCAATTGGAAGGAAGATTTTGATCTATTTGGAGGGTATATTTCAGACTTGTGGAGATAGAAATTTTTTTTGTGAATCAAGCCAAGGCAATTGTATTGAGAAGGAATTCCAAGCTTTATTTTTGGTGAGTGACCTATCTTTTCCTCTCTCCTTAATTGCTTTCATTTCATTGGTGCTAGTCTTTGGTGTTGAAGACTAGTTTCAAGAGTAGAGTTAGGATTTTGGTTAGTGGGTTGATTACTTGATTGTCTTGATTAGCTATTTTCCCTTAAGTTCTTGCTTGCATTCCATCATTTCATTTCATCATCATAGGAGGAAGATTGGAGTGATAAGTGTAGTCCATCTCATAAGAAATGGTGGGGAGTGATAAGTGGTAGTCCCACCCCTAGGGAGAAGATTGGAGTGATAAGTGTAGTCCATCTTAAGGAAAAGGCAGGGAGTGATAAGTGTAGTCTTCATCATTTCATCATTAGAAAGAAGATTGGAGTGATAAGTGTAGCTCATCTCTTAAGGTAACGGTGGGGAGTGATAAGTGTAGTATTCCATCCCATTAAGAGGAAGTTTGGAGTGATAAGTGTAGTTTCATCACCATTTTAGAAAAGGCGGGGAGTGATAAGTGTTTAGGATGACAGATGCCAATGCAAGCAAGTGACCCAAAGGAACTAATGCTAAAATAGAAGACAAGGAAGTCATGATACCCAATTCCAACTTCCGCTCAAAATTGAAATACGTTGGAAACACCAACATTGGTACCCTTGATATGATTCAATTAAGAGAGAGGTTGAGAGACAACCAGTCCCCTATGACGAGGATCAATCAGTATAGAATTGTGTAAAGAAAGGTTCAATCTACCCCAACAACGGATATGATACGGTAGAATTGGTTACACCAAGTCATCAAGGCTCACAAAGTCAGATTGCAAATTAGAGTGCAACACCTTCATCGTGCTTCTCAGTCAGATTCAGGGCTCTACTAAAGGTACACAGTTTGATCCTTGGATGTTTTATTTTATTGAAGGCATTGGAAATGGTAAAGAAAAGATTGATTGGATTAGGATCATTAGCATGAATTTAGAGTTGCAGCTTAGATAGTACAAAATTAGAAGCAAGTCTACATGGGGCCCTACTTCTTCAATTCGAATGCAAGACTACTAGTGATGCTTTGCTAGTCAAACCAAATCCAATTGGGGAGATGCACTACACCACTATGGTTGAGGCAAGAGCTTATGCCAAAGGGCAAGGTTGTGTCAGTTCAAACAGTTGAAGGCAGTCAAGGGTTAACCAAGGAGGAAAGCATTGATGAAAGCAGTTGATGAACTTAGTGATGGGTGGATAGTGGAATAATCAAGGAGATATGGCTCAGGGCAGGTGCCCCAAAACCCAAGATTATTGAAACAAAGATGCATGCATGCAAATCAAATCCAAATAGGAAGGTTAAAAATGGCACAAAGTATTGAAGTAAAGAGGAAAGTGATTGAAAGGTTGAGGGAGGTCAAGTTTGATTTCAAGGTGGTGGCCAAGAGCAAGGCTCTTAAATTGCAAAAGGGTTCACATCTAGGCAAGCCACCAAGGTCAAGGCAAGATTACCCCAAGTGCATGGAGACCTCACCCTTTTGAGGTCAAGACATCAAGTACAAGCAAGTTCAAGTGGTGATGAGAAAGTTTCTAAGGACAAGCTCAAGCATCCAAAGCTTCACCTCATCTCAAGGATTAAATGAATTTATAAGATAAAGGTTGATGAGGTGGCAATTTCATGTGCATGCAATCAAATCATGCCAAGTGTCCTATGTTCTCATTGGTTGACAAATTATTGTAATTTTCTCATTGGCCCACAAAGTTGGTGCCCTCATGTAATTGGTTGAAAGATGGTAACCCTAATTAGGGTTTGTAAGGTTTAATCTTGGCTCTTGATTTTGCCTCTTAATCTTGTCCACTCATTGTAATTTTGAGCCTCTATATAAAGCCATTTGATATCATTTGTAAAGGGTTGAAGAAAATTGTTGTATAATATAATACCAAAATTGCTTCTCTTATCATTGTTGTGTCTTGCATGGTGATTAAGAACACTTGGTGTTATTGCATGGTTTCTACTTCCAATAGTTAAAGTTAGATTTCATTGAGTTGTTAAAGTAGATTTCATTTTCAAGCAAGTGTTAGAATAAGAGTAGTGATAGATGGTTAATTGCATGGTGATATTGGTAGATGTTTGATAGGGATCCTATACTAGGCCACTAGCATCTTGGCGGCTGGTCAAGAAGCCTTGCATGGTAATCTAGTCTTCTTTCCTTAGAATCGTTGCATCTGTGGAGGTAACACCACTGGCAAGCTTTCATTAGGTTGATCCCCATCCATTTGCCAATCTTTCCATCCTTAGGAGTAGAAGTAATCAATAACTTAGTAGTTGAAGTTGAGAATTAGAAGTTGGAAAGTGAAGTTTGAGAGTTTGAAAAGAGCAAAGTTGAAAGTGATATAAATTGAGAGATCATTTGAGAAGGTTTCAAAAGCTAGAAGTCTTATCATCATCATAGTAAGAGTTGAGATATTTCTAAGTGAACAACGTAAGGCCACCAACGTGATTATCAGCAAATCACATTTATAAAACTGAGTTAGTATCCACAGGTGTAAGGAACCTTGGAGTATCCTCGTATACTTTTCAAGAGAGGGTTGAGTGTTTGATACGCTGTATCAAGTATTTCAATTGCTATATGTTATGTAGTGGTACAAAACTCACATCAACAAGACAATGAACAAAATATTGGGATGACAACAAACAAGCACCTTGGTTAAGGGGATGGCCACTACTCCAACTCTAAAAGAATTTTTTTGAAGCGGCGGGAACCAAGAGTCAAGGATGGCAAGGGAGGTATTGGGGAATGAGGAAATCTTTAATGTCAACAAAGTGATGACATCAACACCATAACCCACAACTCTGACAAAATGATGATGTTGACATCATACCAAGATGACATCAATGTGATGTCATCATCAGAGTTTTGGATTCCATTGGGAAGACATGCTTTGAATGGGAATTTTGAAAGCCTATCATACAGAGATGATGTCAATGTGATGTCATTGGCAGAGTTTTGGAGTTCACTGGGAAGGCATGCTTGGAATGAGAAGTGTAAAACTCTAGCACTACAAAGGCTTTGAGACAAATGATTGGGCTTTAAAGATTCAAGGGAGTGGTGGAGATTGTGTGTGGTTAGGGATGCCCAAAACTTGGGTGTGGAAAGACTTGGAAGGTTTTGGAAAGAAAAGGAATTCGGAAGTAGGGATGGGAAGGAAAGTCCAACAATCCAATGACCTGATAACAACAACACTTAGATAAATTTTAACAATGGCACAACTAATTTGTTAGGATCGGTAAGGATGATATGCTGGTAGGGACCACCTTGACAACCCAATAGACCAACAAAACACACAAACCTTAATAAATGTACCCTAATAGCTCCACTTTTAGATTTTTTTTGGACTTTTGGAAACTTTGATGCATGATGAGCACACATGGGATAATGTAGGGCAGCCTTAGATAGATTTTTGATAAAGGGTAAACCCACTTATATTATTGCAGATCAATTATAAGAGGTAGGTTTACACAAAGTTGCTATAACACATGGGCCAACACAACTGAATCTGCAAAAATATTGGGCATCCATGGCTGAGCTCTAACATGATGGATGAAATATGTGAAAGTTCCATTGAACATTAAGAGAGAACAAGGAATAACAAATACACTTCTTCTGCTAATTAACAGTAGGATATTATAATTATGTGAGAGAGAGAGAGATAGTTCCCAAAACTATCTACTTCTATGGGTAAGACCCATGGATTATATGGCAATGAGATTTTGTTATAAGAAATGAAGTTTATACAATGTCTAACCAAGTTCTAATAGGGATTGAGAAGATAAGAACTGTAGTGTCCACTTAGTTAGAAAATGTTTTGATTTGCTAATTGTTTTAGTCAACTCAATTGTTTCTTACATTGCAAGCTAAAATGCCACTCTAGCAGTTACCAAATATGTGCACACTTTGAAGTGTTACTCGCAAGACTTGTGAAATCTTAAGCTACAAAGTGGTAGGTTAAATAACTTTCTAATCTTGTGAATATTGCACGGAGTTCACTTGAAGTTGTGAAACCAACTCACCATAGTTGGCAGACTTGGACTCGGCAAAAAACTCAGCAACTTAAAAATAGCTTGAATTTCTACAAAAACACATTTTTTGCAAATTTATATGACAAAATATATCCAATGGCCTTAAATGAATACAAAAACAACATATATCCAGTGAGTCCATAAATGATTACAAAAGTGTTTTCTATTAAATTTGATTCATTTGAATGCAAAATTGAGTAGAAAATCACATCACGCAAAGTTGTGAGTACAAAATGACGATTGCCTTTGAAAATCATCATCATATTTCTTGAATTGCATATTACAAATTTTACATCTTCCTCTTCCCCAGTCTAGTGAAAACTTGGGGCAGCTCCTCACTCAACATTAAAGATTGTGTTTGTGATTGACTCATTATTCAATGTCTAAAGGCCCGATATTTGGTGTCCAAATATTATTCCAATTTACTAATCCCTTTCAGATCATACGTTCTCACAAAGGTGACACTTAGTCCCACAGAAGTGAACTTTTGAAGTAGATTAGAAAACAAGTCCCTCTCTTCCTCTTTCAAGTACCACTTGGCCCTGCTTTATAGGGGTCTCTTGAGGCCACCCTACCATTGTTGTTGTTGTCCACTTATATTTTTAAATTTTTCTTTTTGAAAAACTTCATCCTCATCTAATTGAATTTTTCCATTTAATGCAAAGCCTTCAATTGAAGCAATACTTTACCTTCCTCCTCTTCAACCAACATAGATAGCTAACAAGGCACAAGTTTTATGTATTCACCACTGAATACATCTTAATGTAGGATGAAAAATTCAGCTTGAATGCATTGTCACTAGCTTGCTCTACCATTTCAAAGGGACAAACCTTAAAGCCTTCCAATATTTTCTTAGCCTTGAAGTATATCCTTGCACAAATAGAACCGAGCTATGGCCCCAAGCTCAAAGTAATGTTCTTTCTTAGGCTAATCAGGGGCTTTATAGTTAGCTTGAGACATGTTTCATGGCTCTTTGTGCCTTAAGGTGGATTTGTCCCTCTGAAGGAATTTTAAAGCCTTTGATCTTTTCATTGTGCACTCTTTTCTTTTATTCATAAATAAAATCTATAGAGAGGAGATAAATAACTAAGATATATCTCAAATTTAGATCTTGGTGTAGAAGTGCGGGCAAGCCTAAAATATAAATGTGAATGCATGCCAAATTCTCTATTACAATTCTTGGGATGTTGCCTATTAAACTTGTAAGGTTAGGCTATGGAGATAACCACCCAAGCTCTAAAGGCCTAATGGAAAGCACAAAGTACTCAAAAGATCAATATGACAAAAACAAAATTGTATGTCTATGAAAGAATGCAAATAAAATGTATATGAGGATTAAGTTTACAATGAGAACCACTTGGTTTCATAGGTCAAATAGCATAAGATTGTGACAAGTGTCATAATCTTATGATATGAGACATAAAGAGATAAGTGTCCTATGTGTACCCTAAGTAAAGTAACTAGTGTGAATAGGACCTAGGAGGTGAACCAATTAGGTGTTGGAGATTTTCCAGCAAGCCAGTACTGACTGTATGTTTGTCATTGATGACAACCTATGGAAAGTAGCATGCATGGATGACTTACATAGTAAGCTTTCAATATATATATCATGGACATGATATCATGGGCGCAGAGGTTAACTATTAGTACATACAGTTATATAGCAGCTGGTGTCAGCAGTGTTCCTAACAGAGTAACATGCAGTGTTCTATGTATGGTTGTCCGTACAGTTATCATGGAGCTTTGTGCACTTGGATATATGATGAAGACATATTAGTGATGTTACATTCATGGATGCATAGTCTGATGATCAGTAGAAGAGAAGATATGCAGTCACTATTCACCAGTAGCAGTTTCTTGTGTTTGTTCAGAAGAGCCGACAGAGATTATATTGGTTTTGGAGTTGCGCCTATGATTGAGGTATGTGCCCTTGGAGTTAAGCTTAGAGAAGAGTTAGTGATGTTCAGTTAAGAGTTCATAAAGTAATTCAGCTTGAGGAGAAAGATCCAGTTGTTTTGGTAGAGCAGATAGTGTGTAGCGTGCATCTACAATTATCTTATTGGACAGGTCCCAGAATGTGTTGCGTGCTTAGTAGAGCTGACTGAATTGTTATTAGAGTTTGTTATGGTTTCTCTAATATGATTTCAAGGTGGTTCTAATAGGCCGACTTGATTATATCATATAGAGGAAAGATATTTATAAGCAGTCATTTATGATTGCTTGAGTGTGGCGAACAGTTGATTAAGAAGAGCAGAGTAGAGTGTACGAAGTGTTGAGCCATCAAAAGAAGGTCTATGTGACCAAGTAAAGTGTTTGTGCTATAAATTGGAACTGATCTAGATAGCAAGTCTAAGCGTAGTTCACCAAGATCCATATATAGTGTATATCTATCATTTAGAAGGTTGTAGCCTTCGCCCCTTAATTGAGCAGTGAGTTTTTAGACAGTGCATCCTCTCCCCTAATAGGGACTATTGTAAAAGACTCCTAACAAGGTTCAACCCTTGACTAGGTCTACTGTACTAAATATATTGTAAAGCAACTCCTAATAGGGTTAAGGATCTTCTAACAAGGATCATAATACACTAGTACATAATATTAGTGGGTGCCAATTCCCATCGTGGTTTTACCTATTTGGGTTTCCCCATAACCAAAATATTATGTTGTGTTCAAGTTTTCTTTCATTGTGTTTATGCTTTATGTTTAAGTATATTTAATTGGATAAAGAATTGAAACTTGTAGATAACTGATTCACCCCCCCCCCCCCCCCCCACTCTCAGTTATCTCTTGGGACTATTCCTAACAATTGGTATCAGAGCTTGGTGCCTCGGAGAGAAATTTTAACAGCTTGAGGTTGATCAGATGGCATACTTCAAAAAAGAAAGTCCTAAGTTTGATGGAGAGAATTATCTTGATTGGAAGAACAAGATGGTGACTCGTTTATGCATTGCTTTTGAAGTTTTTGATGTAACTATCAAAGCAGTCAAGATCCCTACCTTGGAAGACCTTGCTAAGGATGATGCTACTGATAAGAAAAATGAATTATTTCATCATAATGCAATAGCCAAAGAAGCCCTTATCAGTGCCCTTTCTGATAGTGAATTTTTAGAAATAAAGAAGGTAGATACATCCCACAAAATATGG
Organism: Chamaecyparis obtusa; assembly: GCA_027943335.1. Taxonomy (NCBI): domain Eukaryota; kingdom Viridiplantae; phylum Streptophyta; class Pinopsida; order Cupressales; family Cupressaceae; genus Chamaecyparis; species Chamaecyparis obtusa. The sequence continues at coordinate 1,404,399 of BSBK01004133.1, forward strand.
AAGTACCTAGAAGACATATTTGAAGGAGACAAACAAGAAAAGGATGCACGCAGAAAGACATGGAAGAAAAGATACAATGCATTAGAAATGTTACCTGAAGAAAACATTAGAGCCTACAATCAAAGGATCAATGAAGCAGTTGCTAGAATCAGAAACAATGGTGGAGAGATTTCAGAGGAGGACATTATGGACAAATTAATGACTACTCTCACTCCAGAATATGAAAGTAAGATCAACATCCTTAATGAGACCATGCAGCTTACATCAAATTTCAAGAGAGAGACAATGATCAACAAAATCTCAGCTTTTGAGATTTCAAGATTGAAGACAGAACCTAAAAGTGAGACAGCCTTCAAAGCAACAGTTCATGGTAAGAAATCTGCAAACACTTCTAGTAATTTTGATGATGATGATGAAGAGAAAACACTAGATGATTTCATTGCTATGATTTCCAATAGAGAAAAGAAAGGAAAAAGAAAATATGAAGGTCAATTTCCATTTAAATGCTTTTCATGTAATAAGATTGGTCACTTTGCATCTAAATGTCCCCTAAGAGCTAGAAAGTTCAAAAATGACTACAAGCCTAAATTCTCTAAGGAATGTTACTATTCTAGAGATGGAGTTTCAGATGATGATTCAGTTGAAGAATAAATTGGATTTATTGCTATCATAGAGAAAATGAATAATTAGATAGATCATGAAGATGAGAAAGAGAAACAAGAGCTAGCATTAATTTCCCAAGCTGATATAAGGACATACTGGATTATAGATGGTGGTTGTTCACATCACATGACAGGTGATAAAAATAGATTTGTTCATCTGGACAAATACAATGGCAGCATGGTTAGATTTGGAGATAACACTCCTAAACCCATAGTTGGTAGAGGAGCCATCACCTTGGATGGAAAGAATAGTACTGATGATGTTCTCTATGTAGATGGTTTGAAACATAACCTTCTTAGTGTTGGACAGTTACTTGGAAAAGGTTATCAGTTGGATTTCAAAGATGACAAATGCATCATTAACAACAAGGATGGTGTTATGATTGCATTAGGCTCAAAGACTAGAGGTAATGTTTTCCAACTCAATTCAGAAGCAAGTTGTTTTGTTGCTAAAGTTGATGACAGTTGGTTGTGGCATAAAAGACTATGTCATATCAATTTTGATAACATAGTAAAGATGAGCAATGTAAAGGCAGTAAGAGATCTACCTAGCATAGCAAAGCCAATTGATACTATATGCAGGGAATGTGTGATGGGAAAGCATGTGAGAAATTCATTTAGGAGCAAGCACAATTCAACAGAGAACAAGTTGGATCTAATTCATACAGACCTATGTGGTCCAACTCAAACAAGATCATACTATGGTGAAATGTATTTCATTTTATTTATTGATGATTATACTAGGATGATGTGGGTTGCGTTCTTGAAAGATAAGTCAGAAGCATTTGAGAAGTTCAAAATATTCAAAGCTAAGGTTGAGAATGAATTTGGACTAAAGATAAAATGTTTGAGATCGGATAGATGAGGAGAATTCACCTTTGGCAAATTCTATGAGTACTGCGAAGAACATGGCATAAAAAGATATTTGAGTGCACCTAGAAACCCTCAGCAAAATGGAATTGCAGAGAGAAGGAATAGAATCATCCTTGATACAGCATGCACCATCATGATTGAAAGAAAAGTTGCACACACCTATTGGAGAGATGCGGTCAATACAATAGTCTACACCATCAATAGAATTCAATTGAGGCCTAGTGCTGACAAAACACCATATGAGCTATGGTTTGGTAATGTTCCCACAGTAAAATACTTCAGAATATTTGGAAGCAAGTGCTACATCAAGAGGGATGAAGCAGTAGGCAAGTTTGATGCAAGAAGTGATGAAGGTATTTTCCTTGGTTACTCTACTAAAAGTAAAGCTTATAGATGTTTCAATTTAAGATTGAAAAAGATCATTGAAAGTGCCCATGTTAAGATTGATGAAAATTTTATGGTTCAAGAAAGATATCATGATTACTCACCCATGATTGAAGAAGAACCCAAACCCTCCACTAGTGAAACAATTATTGAAGAAATGTTTGACAATATTGATGTGTTATTCAATGACCCTAAGACAAGTGAAGAAGAAAATCCTAAAGTTGATGAGTCAGCATCACCTAAAGTTCCAAAGTTTACATCCAGAAACCATTCCAAGAAAGACATCATTGGAGATTAGAGCGGAAAAGTCTTAACAAGATCGCAAGCAAAGAACTCAGATAGTAGTGAAGCGGTATGTTTACTATCTCAGATTGAGCTTTTAAGTGTTGAAGATGTTTGTAATGATTCAGATTGGCATGATGCTATGAAAGAAGAACTTGATCAGATTATTAAGAATGACACTTTGGAACTGGTCCAAAGACCTAGTGATAAGAATGTGATTGGGACAAAGTGGATATTCAGAAACAAGATGAATGAAGATGGTACAGTAGTAGGAAATAAAGCAAGGTTAGTATGTAAGTGATATGTGCAAAGAGAAGGCATTGATTATTCATACACATTTGCACCTGTGAGCAAATTAGAAGCTATTAAGTTGTTTCTAGCTTATGCTATAGTAAAAAAATTCAAAGTTTATCAGATGGATGTCAAGTCAGCATTCTTGAATGGAGATTTGAAAGAAGAAGTATACATTGAGAAGCCGAAAGGATTCACTTTATCAAATAGACCTGATATGGTATGTAGATTGAAGAAGGCCCTCTATGGACTTAAGCAAGCCCCTAGAGCTTGGTATGAAAGACCTGATGGATATATAACTAAGATTGGATTCAAGAAAGGTGCAACAGATTGTAATCTATTCATTAGAGAGACATCTGAAGGTCTACTACTTGTAGCTATATTTTTTTATGACATTATCTTTGGAGGTAATGACAAACTAAGTGCAGAATTTGCCAAAGAAATGCAGAATGAGTTTGAGATGAGTATGATTGGTCCTCTCAAATAATTTTTGGGACTAAATGTGCAGTAGACAGAAAAATGAATTTTTATTAATCAGTCCAAGTATGTGAAAGAGATACTGAAGAAATTCAAGATGGATGATTGCAAGCCAGTAGGAACACCTATGATCACTAGATGCAAGTTTACAAAAGAAGATGACTCACTCACAGTAGATACAACATTTTACAAGTCTATGATTGGTAAACTCATATATCTTACTCAGACTAGATCTGATATTTCCAATGCAGTTGGCATAGTTGGGAGATTTGCAGCAGAACCTAAGCAAAGTCACCTCATGGCAGTAAAGAGAATATTCAGATACTTGCAGGGCACTATAGATTATGGTCTATGGTATCCTAATTCAGAAAATGTTGAGCTTCATGTATACACTGATGCAGATTGGGTAGGATGCATTGATGATAGAAAGAGTACATCAGGTGGAGCAGTGTTTCTTGGTGATAGACTTGTCACTTGGACAAGCAAGAAACAAAATTGTATTTCTCAGTCAATAGTAGAAGAAGAGTATGTTGCAGCAGCCCTGAATTGCTCCACAATTGTTTGGATCAAGCAAATGATAAAGGATTTTGGTATTCAGATTGATTATCCTATAGTTATTCACTGTGATAACACTAGCACTATCAATATGTCGAAGAACCCTGTGATGCATGCAAAGACAAAGCACATTGAGATCAAGTATCACTTCCTAAGAGAGAAAGTGGTAGAGAAAGAAGTCAAGTTGGACTATGTGAGTACTAAAGATTAGTTGGTAGATATATTCACAAAGCCCTTGCCTAAGGATACTTTTGAGTATCTCAGGGAGAAGTTGGGAGTAATTCCCTTCCTTGATTTTGCTTAAAAGAAAGAAGAAAAGGCATCAGTCCTCAGGGACTGATGGAAGGTTGACTACTCTACCTCAGGAGTAGTACCGGTGCTTAAAATGAATGGTGCCCTTTTCCATTGATGTCAACGGGGGAGTAATATATAGAGTCATGAAAAAAAAAAGCAAAGAAGGAGAAGTATACTAAGGGGGAGTAGTATTCAGTCTTGGAAGTAGTTCAGTTGAGGAAATGGAGAATATTGAAGATTAGTGCAGCAAAAGGAGGATTCATCTTTGGAGGAGTTTTTGATGAGGAAATGGAGAATGTTATAAAATTATTTCTCATTAGGTTGGTGGTGATTTTTCATTCCACATGTTTCCATCAATGCCAAAGGGGGAGATTGTTGGAGATTCGCCAGCAAGCCAGTACTGATTGTATGTTTGTCATTGTTGACAACATATGGAAAGTAGCATGCATGGATGAATTATGCAGTAAGCTTTAAGTATATATAGCATGGACATGATATCAACATGATATCATGGGTGCAAATGTTAACTATTAGTACAGACAGTTATATAGCAGCTACTGTCAGCAGTGTTCCTAATAGAGTAACAAGCAGTGTTATGTGTATGGTTGTCTGTACAGTTATCATGGAGCCTTGCATGCTTGGATATATGATGAAGACATATTAGTGATGTTACATTCATGGACGTAGAGTATTATGATTAGTAGAAGAGAATATATGTAGTCACTATTCACCAATAGTAGTTTCCTATGTTTGTTCAGAAGAGACGACAGAGATTATATTGGTTCTGGAGTTGCACCTATCATTGAGGTATGCACCCTTGGATTTAAGCTTAGAGAAGAGTTAGTGATGTTCGGTTAAGAGTGCATAAAGTAATTCAGCTTGAGGAGAAAGATCCAGTTGTTTTGGTAGAGCTGACAGTGTGTAGCATGCATCTACAATTATCTTAGTGGACAAGTCCCAAAATGTGTTGCATGCTTAGTAGAGCTGACTGAATTGTTATTGGAGTTTTTTATGGTTTCTCTAATATGATTTCAAGGTGGTTCTAACAGGTCAACTTGATTATACCATTTAGAGGAAATATATTTATAAGCAGTCATTTATGATTGCTTGAGTGTGGCGAACAATTGATTAAGAAGAGCAGAGTAGAGTGTGCGAAGTGTTGAGCCATCAGAAGAAGGTCTATGTGACCAAGTAAAGTGTTTGTGCTATACATTGGAATTGATCCAGATAGTAGGTCTAAGTGCAGTTCACTAAGATCCAAATATAGTCTATATCTGTCATTCAGAAGGTTGTAGCCTTCGCCCCTTTGAGCAGTGAGCTCTCAGACAGTGCATCCTCTCCCCTAATAGGGACTATTGTAAAAGACTCCTAACAGGGTCCGACCCTTGACCAGGTCTACTATACTAAATATATTTTAAAGCAACTCCTAATAGGGTTAAGGATCTTCTAACAAGGATCATAATACACTAGTACATAATATTAGTGGATGTCAATTCCCATCAGGGTTTTTACCTATTTGGGTTTCCCCGTAACCAAAATATTATGTTGTTTTCAAGTGTTCTTTCATTGTGTTTATGCTTTATGTTTAAGTATAGTTAATTGGATAAATAATTGAAACTTGTAGATAACTGATTCACCCCACCCCCCCCGCCCCCTCAATTATCTCTTGGGACTATTCCTAACATTAGGTAATATGTCGACACCAACAATACTCCCTTAAGATCTATATTAGTGTTTTATTCACTACTTTGGTATGACCATACATTGGTGCACATCTTCAACTCAGTATCCATCTTTCCATGGGATGTGTTAAAAACTAGTTTGGATGCCTAAAGTGTACTCACATAATGCTAATGAACAAGTTCAATGTCTCGTATCCATGAATAGACTACTACCACGTAATGATATGCATAATCCAAGCTTTCCATTTTAGACTTTCTTATGCTACATCAACATATAGAAAACATCCATGAAGAAGTTTTTTGACATCCTCACACATCTATGGCTGCAATTTTTTGTACAGTTTTCCCCAATCCAAAGTGCCTAGCTACTTTTGAAGTGTGTGCTTTCCTTGTAAGTTGATTTCTTTCTTCTTTTTACAATAAAAGTATGCCCATATTTTTTTTTAAATGCTCTTTCCTTATTGGTGCACTTTCATTAACAAAAAGGGTAATAGATTAACCAAATGTACTATGAATGTAATACATTACCTATAAAAGTACAATTCATTGAATAAATCAAAAGCCAAAACAAATCATTTATATGAACATTGTCTTTTCATGCAAGTATTATTCCAAGTGTCTTCTTTCTTCACTCACACCTGACAATACCCTAATTTGAAATCCAAAACATATTGATTCTAGCCTTAGCATTGGATGCATTTTTTTGTAGATGCTTTAGTCAATATTATAATAGCCTATATGTGTGTCCCTGTCAACCATGACTACTAACAAATCACATAGAGATGTGTTAAATAGTTAATCCAATGTCTCCTTGGTTCAAAATTTTTTATAATTGGCTCTTCACCTCATTTGACTTGTTGATGTGAATTTGTGACTACTCCAACATGCAGAATAAAATATTAAGTATCTCATCTACTCTTAAACAAGGAAACCTCATATGCTAAACGATATGGCAATTGTGTGATCAAATAAGGAAACCCCAAGGTTTACACTATGAATTAGAAAATTTGTATTGGATATAACTCAATGAATCTAATTTGATGTGTTGTTAACCACGTGGGGACTTATGCTATTCATTCAAAGGGATATCAACTTTCTAAATGCAAATGATTTGGCAATTTGAGCTCTTCAACTAATTCTAACAAAATAAAGTGCAACAAGATTGGGTTTAGGAATCTAAGCTATTTCTATCTCTAATTCTACCAATGAAAGAGACTATTGAAGATATGGTGAAACTAAACCAATGCTTTTTTCACCAACTTAAACAACTATGCAAAATAAGTTACAATATTTTAAGGGTGCATGGATGATTTTCAAATTGCTAACATGCATTTAAATACCGAATTCTAGTGCAATCAAAATAAACATTCCCAAATGAAGTTAAGCGCCTACAATAAGTTTAGTCTAACCTTACACTGTTAGTTGTAATCAACAAGTACCAAAAGGTATGAACTTCAAGTTTCACCATGAATCAAGAATAATTTTTTCCAATCAACTGTTTAACTTACACAACTTCTAACTTCTACTCAACATAAAGAATTCCTAGTCTAAGTGAGAAAATAGGAAACCACGCAACACTCCAAAATAATACTAGTAATTCACCATGCATTCAACAATGAATCTACAATTACTTTGGCAACACTTTAGAAACAATTTCTCCAAAATCCCCCCTTACAAATGATTTGAGTGAGCCTTATATAAAGGCCTCAAGTGCAATGGAAGGCTTTGATTGATTCAAGATCAATGACACCAATTAATCACAATAACCCTAATTAGGGTTCACCCTAACTATGACTTACAAGTGTTAAATGTTGACCAGTAAGAAAATTGCATTGTTTTAGAATACATATCCTCTTGAGGATGAACCAATGGAAAAATTCAATTGGGGAATACATTAAATGCATTCCACATGTCCACTTGGAACAACTTGACTAGATGAACTTGAACATGACAAGTTGGAATCATCATATTTGTTGAATATGAGTGGGTGCCACCTCAACATGTTTATCTTGCAATCCTTGTTTCAATCCACTTCTTCATCCTCCAAATTTTAGAAATATTCTTATTGAGATGTTCTTGAAGTTGTACTTGAAATAGTTCTTATTTTGATGTCTCGGCCTTGATATTTCTTCATGATTTTGAACTGGACTTGCATCCTAACTTTTCTTATTTCATGAGATTTTATATTTGCAATTCGATCTTCACCTTTGGTTGAGATTTCCAGCAAATTTGGATATACAACATTGATCATCACATTGATGATGTCTTCTTGAGTCATTTTACAAGGCAAAATGTAAGCAAGGCATTTCATAATCCTTTCCCTTGTAGACTATTGCACTTGCACTTCCATTTTCATTTTTATTTTCCACCTTAAACATCTTCTTTTGCTTGGCATGCTACTTGAAATTGCCCTTGGTTTCAAGATTTCATGTCGTTTCTTGAACTTGTAATCATCTTTCATGTTGTTATTGGGTCTCCTTTGTGTTGATCTTGGAATCCTTGTAGTTGTGACTCAAACTTTGGTATTTGTGATTCCAACTCTTCCTTTTGCTTTCATCTTTCTTGAAGTCTTGAAGTCGTGATGCTCTTCCTTTCTACATGTATCCTCTTCTCCATGTATGAATCCTTACAAAACAAGAGAAAATACTTGTATTAGAAGTAAAGTTATTGCAAAAACATAATCATTAGCATTTTGAAAGAAATTAACTTTTGAAAATCCTTGCATATGATTCACAAACTTTCATTTTTATGCACTTTGTGAAATTAATTTCTGATTTTTTTAATCTAACTCTTGATTGTTCTGGGTTTGCAACATCTGATTTCCCTTGTATATGCCCAACAAGTTGATTGATTCAGTAATGTCCTCTTTTGGGACATTAGAAGTCAATTAAGAAATTTAATTTTAATTAGTCAAATTATATCGAATTAAATGACAACTTAGTTTATTTATTTAATAAAGTATTTAAATGACTTTAACAGAGCTTAGTGGAAAATTAATAAAGTCATTTAATTATTATTTCCATATTTTCAAATTATAGGGGGGAAAATAAAGAGAGAAGAAAAGGAATATGAAGAGACGGACAAAGGGGAAATGAAGAGTCAGAGGGATGTGATATTATAGAACATTGAGAGGCTCATTCTCAACATACTTGGTTTATTATTTTCTCTTATAGATTTTGGGAGCTTATAGCTTTTAGTTTTGAAACCCGAGGACAGAACCCTTTAGGATTTCTTGGTGGATTGGACTGAAATCCAATTCATTTCTTTGATGGATTTGTGATAAAGTTCACAATTGGACAAATTTGTGAAGATTTCATTTGAAGACAAACTTGCAGTAAGAAAAAATTGTTTCCTGAAATAGTAGGCCTATATTGTTGCTAAAAGAATGGACCTATCCCAATTGCTTATATCCTTGATAGTGGCCTTAGAGGTATGATCCCTTCACTAGCACTCTTTGTGTGTGCCTATCTAAATGGTCTACCATAATAACTCTCTCTAGAATAGCCAACATGGTGCTTGGGTGGAACTGCCTGATAATATGTTAATTTCCAATAATTAATCTTTTCTCCAAAATGCATCATTAGTCTCATGCTATCGGTGTTTGGGCCCAAAGATCTGTCCCTCTCAAGGTCCTCTAATAGACTCTCAACATGGCCATAACACTCTTCTTGGCCAAATAATTACATCTAAAACCCATAGCATTGGAATTCTTATTTTAGGATTGGACACCCTAAATGGTTACTAATTAGATCATCCAATTTCATTTAATTATTGACCAGGGACATAAACATGGAATGACATTTGCAAAGTATATGCTTCAAACTCTCTTAATCTCCATGACTAATCTATGGAATTCAAATGCATTAAGCTTTAGGAAATCTATGCTAGTACAAATAAATGAGTTTACTCTAGGAAAACAAGTAATCACGGATAGGAATTACTCTAACCGCCTATGCTGCAGGAACAATCTACTAGTTATGTTACTAGTGGCTGCAGGAGCAACAAAGTTCTACTTTACTTCTAAGTAAGCATGAAAATGATTCCTACTCTAACAAATTATTTCACTCACCAAGTGGGCCCCCTTGGATGAGTGAATAGAAACACAATCAAGATAAAAGGATTGAACTCAAACTGTGCATTCTATTCATTCATGGGAAACAAGTACACTTGGATTGAAAATAAAATAGTATTACAGCTGCAAAAGCTTCTATTCAGAAAATTGACTAACTCCAAGAGTTACAACAGTCATCCTACTTAAAGGAAAACTATAACTACTCCATAAATCTAAGATCACTCCATTAATGAGGATCGTTACAGATACATAATGTCTTATAATATAAATAGCAGTCATCAAGAATAAGTCCTCCCACAATATAGTGCATTGTGGGTCCTAGATCTGTGTGTTGCTTTTAATAGAAAATGGTATTGACCTGTTCCTCATGCGAAGGTCTTGTAGGAACGCCTTAATTGATTGAGTGCCCGCTTGACTTCTTCAACATGAATGCATTTTGTAGCAACGGTCGGCTTTGACTTCTTCAGCACCATCATGTTGATCTTTAAATATGCCATGACTGATCCCTACAAAATGATTAATGCAAAAAAATCCTTTGATACATACATATTCACATCATTAATATTAGGAAGAAAGTGTTAAGTTCTAATCAATACCCTTGCAAGGCATATGGCTACAGGAAGGAAACTACCCAAAAACATAGCATAGGTTAAAGATCATTCATCAACATATATAATTATTGCAATTTGTCATTTCTGTCCATCAATTTTAAGAAAATATATCATGTTCTTCTATCATCCATATTCCTACTTTATGTCTTTACACGTATAAAATATACCTATAAAACCATAAGTCTATGTATCTGTTTTGCAAATAAACTTCTGAAAAGAAACAAAAAGCACTTAGAAAGATGGTCATTTAAGAGGCTCATCATTTCCCCCAACTATCCTATTGCTGGTCTCCAGTAATCATAAAGTTGTGGATCTTGGCTCTCAGCCTCAAGTCACTAGTAGTCTTCTCCCTTGGCTCATCATCAATGTAGTTGAAGTATCCATGATTCTCTTTCAACCTTTCCCATCTCTGAATTTCTTCAGCCATGTTATGAGCTTCAACATCTTCATTCATTGCTAGTAATGGATGCAGGAGAACAAGTGGTTAGAATCTCAATGGAAACCAATAATTAAGCCTTGTCCGGCCCAACATGATGTACCATGGAACTCATTTGGTGGCAAGAGTTAGGTTTTGTGGAGAGTGGGGTTCTCTAACCTTCAATTCATGGGGCATCCTTATCCATCTCTGTGTACAAGCAATGATTGCAACAACAATATCATGTGATGAGTGTTGATACCAATCTGTATAGGCTTGCTCTCTGACTGGGCAAACTTTTTTTGCTCCACTTGGATTCAATGTGACTGAAAGCCAATCAAGAAAAGTTTGTCTGGAATGTTTAACTTCAGGTCTCATAAACAAGGATGTCTCCATCTCACTATTTTTGTAAGGTAAAGCTTGATGTTCCTTGCTTATTTCATTCAGTATCCAAGACATTACTGCTCTCAATTGGACATCTCCCACATAGAGGAGTGAATTCTAGTTCCTTTCATTTGGTACAACAAGATTATGCAAATACAAATAACACAAAAAATTCTTCAAAGACATAGGGGTTGATTCAAATGCATCATAAAATTCATGGGGTGTTGAGATAGAGGGGTTCAATCCTTCCACAATTCTTGTTAACTTGAAATTAATAAACTATGCCTTAAGAAATAGAGCATATATCGGTGATGGTGATCTACATGCCATAACCTCTGGAATCAATTCAGTGATCTGAACAACCCTTCTTTTCAACACTTCAATTTGGTTTGTTTTCTACTCCAATTCATGAGCTTTCTCATCAATGGTTTGTTTCAATTTTTCTTTTTCTAACTCCCACTGTGTCCTTTCCCATAACAGTTACTGGTACAAATTCAATCTTGTATTTAGAGGTGTAGATAGGTCTAGCGGTGGTATGGGTCCTTGATTAAAAATGTCAGTCCATCCTGGTGTAAGCTGAGGGTTTTTTGTTGTCTTTTCCTGTGTGGAGGACTTGCCTTTCCACACAATAAGAGTTTTTACTACATTCTCCCCTTGGCAAGATTTAGCTGCCCTGGCTAGTGTGTCCAACCCATCCTTATTAATTTGTTCTAACACTTCTTCAATAACATCCCTATTGACTTCAAGAAATTCTTCAGAAGGTGAACCTTCTAAATCATCAGGTTCACCTTGTCTAATAGAGTCATCAACAAATTCCTATCCTTCCTTAGAATCTATATCACTATCAATAAGGATATCGTCAACATTAGACTTAAATTCTACTTTTGGATTCTTATTATGGGAAATAATGTCACTATCCTCTCCCTGAATTTGTATATTGTCACTGTCTATGTGGTCCTGAACCATCGTTTCATAAGAGGGTCTCTCCATGGATTCATAGGATTCTATGTTAATAGTTGAAACAAGAGGCTCATCATCCTTGATGATATTTTGGGAAAACCTTGCACTTCTCCTAGCAGGGGTTTTGGAAGACCATGGAGGATTCTTGTGTTTCCTCCTACTGGTAGATACTTTTTCATCGACTGCTACAAGAGGTTTTTTTGGTGTTCCTTTCTCATGTAAGGATGAGGTTTCATCAACTTTGTTACTATCATCTTTATTGTTGGATGTCATTTTGGAATTACTTTTTCTATTTCCAGGGTTTTACCTCTTTCTCTCCTAGAGGTAGACCTAGTTTTTACATAAGGTGGGGTCTCAGGAATAACATCAGTTTCTTTTCCCTTTCTTTTCTTCCCACTGGAAGTAGAAGTACTAATTTCACAAGCTCTTTTCCTAGGTGGTTTAGGGTTAGAGGAAGAAGCTTTAGGAATGGTTTATGTTCTTTGAATTACCTTACAATCCCCCATGGTTGTTTCCTCCCTTCTTCCTACACCCTAGCCTTTAGGGCCGACCATTCTAGGCTCTATTTCATCTATTTTAAAAAATTCATCCCAGGTTCCTATCATTTTCTTATTCAACTCTCTTTCCATAGTTAATTTAATTAAGTAATGATGAGAAATTGACTGATCTTTACCTGACTATACCAAAGAAGCTTGTTTCTTCAAAATATTAAACAAAAAAATAGGTATATTTACTAGCCTATTGTCATGGCGGAGACTACTCATAAGTTTGAAATGTAGACTATGTATCCATTTTTAACACCCTTCACAGGTAAAATATTGTATTATAAACAAAGCTGGCTGGATATAGTCTAATGGCAAGGACATTCTTGATGTGCCTTGCTTCTTGTCAATTATTAGTTGTGGGTCACCATGCACGGTGAACTATGCCCTAGCTGAGCGCAAGTCTAAGTCCTTAGCCCATTTTTCACCTTCCTATGGAAATCATGTTACTTCCGCCACAATGTCTTCTGTAAACTCAATTCTTAACCCCTTCACCACTGCGAACCCATTCTGCAGACTATTTAAAAACTGAAAAGCAATTCCCTTGTCAAAATCATTGAGGCTCAAACAATAATTCAACCAACCCTTTCTCTCAAATATTTCACAGCTAGATGCATCACCTAATAAAACTCTGTGATCGGTTGGTTCATGTCTCTGAAGACCCCCCATCGTTATAGACATAAAATTTTGTAGAGGTACTAGAATGCAAACAAAACTTCAAAGTTTCACAAACTCAAATTATTGCGGACGAGAAAAATGAAGTACAAAATGTTATTTAATCTAGGCAATTAAAAGTGTATTAATTCATGATATTTCATAATACCTTCACTCGTGTCAAAGTTTTCCACCCCAAACACGACATGAACGTATCATCATATATTAAGCTTAAACCTTTAATTCCTTCCAAACATGATGTGAGCATGTCATTTCCAATCACAATGTAAGCACAGAATGACATGCTGTTTCAACATTACGACAAACATTTTGAAAAGAGAAGAAATGTATTTACATGTTAATGTTTTTAATTTTTGAAAAATATGGAATATTCCCCTCCCCCCAACTAAGTTTAAGGCACGGGTCCCACCAGGCCAATACTTGCAAGAGTAAAAATTAAAACAACACTTAATCCTAATAAAAATGAATAAAATATTATATGTACAAAGGTATGTGTCACTAACCTAGTAAGTGCTGCAAGAAAATTATTCTAAAATATGACATCCACTGTTAGAGTGATGCAATGGTGCGGAAAAATGGTAGAGATAGGAGGTGAGGTGAATTTTTATTGCGGAGAAATAATTTCACATGAGGTGAAATGTTTATTACGGAACCTTTGATAGGAATCAAATATTAGTGGAAATCTAGGTGGAAGACCTAGATGCTTCAGCTACAAGAGTGTTAATTTCATCATGGTGCTGGAACTGTTGCAGGAAGTCTTCTCGACTCATAGGTTTTTGATAAATCTTGAGTCGATGATTGTTGACAAGCAATTTGAAGCATATGGGATCAATAGTAGACAACTTAACTGCTCTATTTTCAAACACTACAACTATCTCATAAGGTCCTAGCCACCGTGTCTGAAATTGACCTAGGGTATGCTGGTAGCATGAGTCATATAGTAGTGCCCAATCACCAACTGAAAATTTATTTTCCTTGATGAACTTGTCATGCCACTTCTTCATTTTTTGTTGAATCAATTCAGTATTGTGAAGTGCAGACTTCTGATACTCATCTAGTCCATTTAGCTACAATATATGTTCCTCCTATGCTCTAGTAAGGTCAATGTCTAATTCCAATGCCGTCCTGAGAGTCTAGTGTTGAAACTTGATAGGCATAGATGTAGATTTTCCATAAACCAGTTCAAAAGGGGTAAAACTAGTTGTTGTTTCCTAGGTCATTTTGTAAGCCCAGAGAGCTTCAAGAAGGTGGGTAGCCCAATCCTTCTTATGAACATCAATTGTTTTGGTTAGGATTGCTTCAATTTCCTGATTTGTTATCTTTGTCTGCCCATTGGCCTATGGATGGTATGGTGAAGATTTACCATGTCTCACTATGTATTCATCCATCAATTCAGTGATAAGATTAGAATTCAACTATGCACCTTGATATGTTACTATCTCACAAGGTACTCCAAACCTGGTAAAGATATATTCATCTAGAAATTATGCTACTTTGTGATCTCTGGCATGTTGCATTATTGTAGCCTCTACCCATTTTGTTTCATATTTAGTACACACTAAGATATATGACTTACCATGAGAAGATGGGTCGATCGGTCCAACAAAATCGATGCCCCATTTGTCAAATGGTGTCACCACCACCTGAGGCTACAAGGGCATTTCATCTGACTTAGTTGGGTGTCCCATGTGTTGGCATCTGTCACAGTGCCTCGTATGCTTATTTGCATCCTTATGTAGGGTAGGCCAATAGTATCCTGTTGTTAAGATTTTGTATGTTGTCCACTTTGCTACAAAGTGACCTCCACATGGTTCATAATGACAAGCCCTAAGGATGTCATATGTCTCGTCCTCTTGAACACACCTTCTGGTGACCTGATTAGGACCTATGTAGAACATAAATCCTAAGATCCATGAGAAATTGAAACATTTCTCAACCATAAGTTTGTGTTCTCTAGGTGAGAAATGAGGTGGTTTCCTTCCTGTAGCAAGGTAGTTTTCTATGTTAACATACCATGGATTATAAGTATCAATAGAGAATAGGTGCTCATCAGGGAAGTTGTAATCAATTTTTGTAGGGTCATTTGGAACTTGTAATCTAGATAAGAATTTAGCCACCAAATTAGCTTTACCTGGTTTATCAATTATTTTCACATCAAACTCATGCATAAGGAGTAACCATCTTGCTAACCTGTCAGTGATAACAGGCTTGTTCATCAAGTATTTGATAGTTGAATGATCAATGTATACAAATAATTCATAACCAATGATATAATGTATGAACTTATTTAGTGCATAGATTATTGCTAACAATTCTTTTTCAGTGATAGTATAGTTCAATTTAGCACCTTGTAAATTTTTACTAATATAATAGATAGCATGCTCGATTGTACCTTCCTTTTGTCCTAACACTGCTCCAATGGCATAGTCCGATGCATTAGTGTAAATATGAAATGGAAACTTCCAATTAGGTCCTCTGAGGATAGGTGTCTTTGTTAGAACATCTTTTAGCTACTAGAATGACAGTTCACGGTCATCTGTCCATTCAAATTCCGCTTATTTCTTCAATAGGGTGTACAATGGGGCTGCAAGTTGGTTGAAGTCCTTAATGAATCTCCTATAGTAACCAGCATGTCCAAGGAAACTCCTCACATCCTTCTTCTTTACTGGAGTTGGAAGTGTACTGATGACCTCAATGTTTGCAGGAGCACCCTGAATGCCAAAGGATGAAAGGTAATGTCCTAAAACAACTCATTCTTCCATCATCATGTAGCACTTCTCACTGTTAAGGGAGAGGTTATACTCCTGACATCTTTTGAGAAATTTTTCCAAGTTAGCATGGGCCTCCTCATATGTAGTTCCATATGTAGTGAAGTCATCCATATATATTTCAACACAATCAGCAAAAATGTCTGGGAGAATATTGATTATCGCTCTCTGGAAATTAGTAGGTGCATTACATAATCCAAATGGCAAGACTGGATAAGAAAATGTTCCCCAAGGACAGGTGAACGTTGTCTTATCCTAGTCTCTAGGTGATATCTGGATTTGGTTATACCCACTAAAACCATCTAGAAATGAGAAATACTTTTTACCAGCAAGGTTGTCAAGTACTTGGTCAATGAAAGGTAATGGAAAGTGATCCTTTTTAGTGGCTTTTTAAATCTCCCTATAGTCTACACAAAATCTCCATTTCCCACCTTTCTTTGGGACAATCACTAAAGGAGAAACCCATTGACTATTAGAAATAGGATATATAAAACCAACACTAAGAAGTTTTTGTAACTCAGTCTTCACTATATCTCTTAGAGCAGGGTTAATTCTTCTTTGGAGCTATCTAATTGGCTTGGACTCAGGACTTATGTAAATCCTATGGGTACAAAGTTTAGGGTCTAACCCCTTCATATCAGTATAGTCCCATGCAAAGGTTTGCTAACTTTCTTGCAAAAGTTGGAGAAGACTGTTCATCTGAGATGTAGTGATGTTCTTATTTATATTCAACTCTCTGCCTAAGGCAATTTCTACCCTTTTTACTTTATCCAGCATCATAATTTCTATAAATGACGGTGACTTTATCTCATGAGGTAACAAGGTATGGAGGTAATAAGATGCTGCAAGAAACTTAGGTGAGGTCTTCTTGGGCAGTATGGTTTGGAGGGAATAGTTAGGGACATCACAAGAAGATGCTTCAGAGCCATACTCATTGGTAATAATTTCCACTAGTATGTCATCTTCTTCTTGTGAGACCATGCATGGATCTCTTCCTATAACCATGAGTTGTTGCACTAAATTTTCTTCAAGGGTAAGGTCACCTAGATTTGGCCAGATAACTTGGTCAAGTTCAACTTGGGGTTTGGCTGGAGAATACAGAGTCAGTTTCTTAGTATTTATCCCATTAGATATTGTCATTTTTCCTGAGCGACATGCAATGCAAGCATCTTTTGTGGCTAGACAAGGCCTTCCTGTGATTAATGGATATCCTCCTAGAGTATCTTTAGGAGACAAGCTTATAAAATATGAGGGGTAATCCAAGGAATCAAGTGTTACAATGATGTCTTCTACCATGCCATCCGGCTTAACAATGGAATTATCAGCTAACTAGAGTATTGTAGGCATTTCCCTTAAACCAATGATGCTAAGCCTCAGTAAAACTTCCCTAGTCATTACATTGATGGATGCTCCTAAATCAATTAAGACATTCTGCATTTGTATATCATTGATATGAATAGTAACCACTGGGCTTCTTAGATCAGAGTATTTAGGCATTACAACTTTATTTAACATGAGATCAGAAAGCTGCCCAAAAACATGGACAATGTTAGGGTCTTTCTTCTTTCTATCAGGTTGCTTAATACAAGCCTCCCTAATTTCCTTATTATAAATTGGAACTTCCTTGAGGGCATCCAATAAAGGAATTTGGACAGTCATTTTCTTAAGTTGGTCAATCAAATCAACTACAATAGGATTTTCTTTTGGAGGTGCTGATTGGACCAATCTCTGTGTATAAGGTGGATTTTTCAATACTGGTGTAGATTGTGGAATAGGTGGAACAACAGTGGTTTGATTCACAAGTATTTCCTCAGTATCAACAACTTCAGTTATTATAGGACCCTTAGGTGTAGATAATTTAGTTCCTGATCTTAGGTGAATATCATTCACTTGGAGGGAATAAGCTTGTTGCAAATTATTCTACCTGTTATTAGGATTTGGAGTTGGTTGTGTAGGTAGTTGTGTTTGTTTATGAGGGATATTATTGGTTACAAGAGGTGGAGGCATGATATCTTGCTGCTGATTAGGCTGATTGGGTCCCCACTGAGGTTGTTGTTGTGAGTTACCTTGTGGTTTCCATTGGTTATTTTGATGTGGCTATTGATATTGGGTAGGTTGTTGCTGGTATTGATTAAATGGAGGTTGTTGTTGATAGTTATGGTTATACTATGGTTATTGGTTAGACCAATTATTTTTCCAATTCTATCCTTGAGGGCCAAAATTTTGGGGGTTTTGGTTTTGCCATTGACTATTAAAATAAAAACTAAAGTTATTCAAGGGATCCTGAGGCATACCTTGTCTTTGAGAAACATAGAAGATCTCTCCATTCTCCTCATATATAGCTTTAAACTCTATGGTTATTGAATGAGTGTCCACAGATGCAACTGTCTTGCACTTACATTTCCTCTTCCTTTCTCTACAGTGAGAGTAGAATTCGGCTAGCATAGCTTCTGCTTCTTCATGCTTCCTCTTAGCTTGCATTGTATCTAGCTGAGTAGCCATGGTGTTGATAATGTCTTGCTTGAAGTCTGCTAAGATATGATATATCTCTAGCTTTGAAACACCAGAGCCATTATCTTTGTTACGTGTATTCTTAATTCCTCTTCCTTTCTTTACTATAGCCCTTGAGTAGTTTAGGCATATTTTCTTGATCTCATCCCATGTGCTTTGTGTGATATCTCCTCCCACCATCAAATCCAGAGCTTCAATGCAAGAGTCATTATCACCTCTCAAAAAGAGATGTTTCAAAGACTCCTCATTCAAAGCATGATGAGTGTTCTTCTGCAGGTTAAATAAAAACCTTGGCACATAGTCCTCTAGTGTCTCTTCATCCTTTTGTGACATAAATGTCATCTCCTTTCAAATCACCGCCTCTACAATATTCCTTATATTTGTCCAAGAAATCATTCTTCATGGCATCCCAATCCCCTACAACATTTGCACCTAGACCCATGAACCATCTTAAGGTTGCCTCTTTAAGAGTGGAAGGAAACAACTTCAACCTATGAGCATCAATTGTGTAGTCATAACTCCTACAGAGGATATCAAACTCAAAGAGAAAGGTTTCAAGGTCTTCAGTGATCATGCCATAGAACTTAGGAAGTACAGATGAAGGAATGTTCTTGAGGTTATTATTATCATGGAGGTCAACAATGGGAAAGTGAAAAGTAGGTTGTGGTTGAGCCATTCTTGGATTGTTTTGGCCAAGTTGTCCTTTGAAGAGAATTATGGCTAAAGGAAATTATCTTGATATTCAGGCTCATCAAAAAGATCATTCAGATTAAGTAAAGACTCTGAAGATGGTGATGATGGAAATTCTTGGTAGGCGTCAACAAATGGGTTTTCTAATGGTCGTTTTGCTTCTTGGTCAACTTCTTGGGGATTTTCTTGCTTACGTTGAATGATTTCTTCTATTTCAAATGGGTCATTTTGAGGAAGTAATCATCCAAGATGATCTCTTCTTCTTTGCATAAAAAGGATTACTTAAAACTCAGTTCTAAACTATGAAAATTTGGAAACATGAACACTAGGATAAGTTTGAATGAACACCATCCCTAAAAACAATGCCAAAAATGCTTGGCCAAATAATTGTATCAGAAACCCATAGCATTGGACTACTTATTTTAGGATTGGACACCCTAAATGGTTGCTAATTAGATCATTTAGTTTCATTTAATTCTCGACCAGGGACATAAACTTGGAATGGCATCTGCAAAGTATATGTTTCAAACTCTCTTAATCTCCATGGCTAATCTATGGAATTAAAATGCATTAAGCTTCAGGAAATCTATGCTAGTACAAGTAAATGAGTTTACTCTAGGAAAGCAAGTAATCATGAATAGGAATTACTCTAACCGCCTATGTTGCAAGAACAATCTACTAGTTCTGTTACTAGTGGCTACAGGAACAACAGAGTTCTACTTTACTTCTAAGTAAGAATGAAAATGATTCCTACTCTAACAAAGTAATTCACTCACCAAGTGGTCCCCCTTGGATGAGTGAATAGAAACACAATCAAGATAAAAGGATTAAATTCAAATTGTGCATTCTATTCATTCATGGGAAACAAGTACACTTGGATTAAAAATAAAACAGTATTACAGCTGCAAAAGCTTCTATTCAGAAAATTGACTTAACTCCAAGAGTTACAATAGTCATCTTATTTAAAGGAAAACTATAACTACTCCCTAAATCTAAGATCACTCCATTAATGAGGATTGTTATAGATACATAATGTCTTATAACAGAAATAGCAGTCATCAAGAATAAGTCCTCCCAGAATATAATGTGTTGTGGGTCCTAGATCTGTGTGTTTCTTTTAACAGAAAATGGTATTGACATGTTCCTCATGTGAAGGTCTTGCAGCAATGCCTTAACTGATCAAGTGCCCGCTTGACTTCTTCAACATGAAGGCATTTTTTAGCAACGGTCGGCTTTGACTTCTTCAGCACCATCATGTTGATCTTTAAATACACCATGATTGATCCCTGCAAAATGATTAATGCACACAAAACCTTTGATACATACATACTCACATCATTAATATTAGGAAGAAAGTATTAAGTTCTAATCAATACCCTTGCAAGGCATATGGCTATAGGAAGGAAACTACCCAAAAACATAGCATAGGTAAAAGATCATTCATCAGCATATATAATTACTGCATTCTATCATTTCTGCCCATCATTTTTATGCAAACATATCATGTTATTTTATCATCCATATTCCTACTTTATGTCTTTACACATATAAAATATACATATAAAGCCATAAGTCTATGTATCTATTTTGCAAATAAATTGTTGAAAAGAAACAAAAAGCACTTAGAAAGATGGTCATTTAAGAGGCTCATCACACTCAATGGAAGTATCTCTCTCCATAGTCAAATCATGAATATGTCATTGTTGTCTCTCAAGTTGGCTATCAAGCTTAGGGATCTTGGTAACCTACACCTATAAATAAACTAGTTGTGTTAATACACCTATAACATCAACATCAGCCTTATCATATGGCTAGTCCTATGATTTATTGAATGACTCATGAGGTGCTTGTACCTATGGGGGAACTTGTGTCTAATCTTTTGGTATATCAACATGTATATGTATTACAACATCAATAGGAGGAGACTCTACCTTTGGTGGTTGTTTTCTGGGAAGAATCATTCTCACTACTTTCCTCCCTCTACGACCACTACCTCCTTGACCCTATTTATGTCCACTCGGTCTACCTCATCTGCCATGTCCATCATCATCTTCCTATGCTCCACCTACATCATGTCTCCTCCTTCATGGCCTCAATGCCTCCCCATCCTCATTCTCAAAGGGTGGGGGAATCTCATCAGGTGTTGTCAATCACGGGAATGGATTCTCTATGAAAAATGTTGCATACTCGTCTATCATGCATGGATCAACCACATTCCTCCTTGTTCTTGAAGCATGATAAGGAATATAAAGGAAGTCTACATGAGTTGTCTCAAAAGAAATCATGGGGCTCCAATCTTTACATTCCTTGTGTGACCTATTACATTTTAAGAAGTTTTTATAATTTTATTCTTTTTTTAAATAGTTATATTATATGGAATAAATGACACTTTTTTAAAATGATGTTAACTATAAAACAATAAGTGATTAAAAATAATGTAAAAAATTTCACAAATCATTTTGAATTTTTTTAAATACATTTAGAATTTCCACATTGAAAATAAACAATCACTAGCTCGCTTTATCTTCAAATGGGCTTTAGTTGCTATGGATGATGGAAAGTAAGATTTTCATAAAAAATTGTTGATTTTAATGTTTTACTTTGGAAAAAAAGTGGAACACACTATTATGGGATCATTCAAAGTATGAGCTTGAAAACCAAAAACAAAACACCAACATTATTAAAATGTGATCAAAGCTAACTTTTTTTTTACAAGAATTCATTTTCTAAAAGTTGAATATCATATGCTTTAGTTATAGCCAAAAGAAAAGAAAACCCACTTATGAAGAATAATTTGAGTCAAGTAGTGCTTTCATGATGATAGATTGGTTGAGAACTAGTGGCAACTCCAACTAGTTGCCCTCATTGGGTAGAATGCTTGTGGTCTAACTCTTTAGATTCATTGTCAAGAATTTCTATTTGTGTTTCTTTACATCCTTCATTTTCTTTTGTGTATAAATGATAGAACTTACTCAAATGGTATATCTCTACTTATTATGACCTCGTGTGTTATGCCATCATAGAATATGTACAACTTTGTGTAAGAAATAAATTAGTGTGTAAAGAATACAAAGAAAGCTTAAGCATTCACAAACTAAGATAAATACTACACTTGTGATTAGACAAAGAAAGAAAAATTGAAGAGAGTGCAAACCACCCAAAAAGAAGCCTCTTTGATGTTTGGATTTGTCCAAAGGATTGGATGTGTGCTCAAGATGCTTAAAGCTTCAAGTGAGGGATGATTTTGGAATTGTGATGTTATGGATGTGGTTTTTATCTCTCAAATGGACAATATAACTTTTCTTTGATGGTGGATGAAAATGAAAGAGGAGAGCGTTCAATTTATAGGCAAGAGGAGGATGAAATGGATGATCAAGATGGAAAGATGAGGAAGGGTTGAGATGTATCCTAGAGAGAGCACATGGATTGTGCTTTCTCAAATGCATAGCATTGTGACAAGTGTCACAAGGAGAGAAGTTGAGAGAAGAGGTCAAATCCTTGAAGAATGTGACCAATTTGAGGGATGTGTGGGGGGACAAAGGTGTAAGAGGAAGATGGAGTGTGTAAGAGATGTGTAAGAGCATTCAATATTGACATGAGGTTTGGGGGTTGGGAGATGTGAGGATGTGACAAGAGAGTTGACTTGAGTTTCCTAATCCATTCGATTAGAATTGTGCAAATGATTAAGGGGTGATTAGGCTTGGATTAGAGGGCAAGTGGGAGAATTAGGAGGATGTGATAGGAGGAGAGAGAATGAGTGGAGGGTTGGATTAGCTAATCATAGGTCATTAGCTAATTAAGGAGGATTAGTATGTGTGAATGGGTTGGGTTGGGTTGGAACTAGGAGTTAGGTAGTTGGGATAGGTTAGGTTAAAGTTAGGAGCCATGTGCTCAAATTGAATAAAATGCATTATTTAGTTCCCAATGGGAGGAAATAAATTTTATTAATTAAATGGTTATGGGTTTCCATTAGATTAATTGGACTATAGTTAATTAAATTAATTAACTAGGGGGATTACATTAATCAATTAAATAATATATGATTATTTAATCAATAATGCGAGTAAGATGACTAAATTTAATTAAAATTATTAATCAAATTTAGGTGTCTACATTTTGCCCCTCTTTGAGATGGAATTACATAGTAGAATCATTTCAAAGAAATGTAAAACATAGAGCTAGAAAGAAAATGGTTGAATTGGAAAAAGTTGCCCCAGTCAATCAAAAGAGTAACTAGGAGAAAGGATTGATAGGAGATGAGGATGAGGATGCCCCCTCGAGAGGATAGGTAGGTTAAAGAGAACATAGGTGTGCTCTCAAAATGGATGAGAGGATGCATGCAGGATGAGTGAATGATGAGAGAATGGAGAGTTAAGAAGCTTGAGCATGCACCTCTCAAAAGGGAGATGTCATGGAGTGATCACTTATTTGATATAGCAATATGTAAGACCTACCAAGGTTACTAGGAACTCAAGACCTTGTCAAAGATGTTGCATAGGACTAACACAACAGGCACGCAAGGATTTCCCCAATATCACACATGAGTCTTGAAAGATTTAAGGTGGAAATGATGTTGGGTAACCCACAACAAGCGATATTTCCCACATGCACCATGCAACCACAAAGGATTACATGTTGGAAATGCAAGGGTTATATCTAAATGAATCACAAACATAAAAGATCAAGACCTTGCCCCAAACTCCACTATTCACAATACACTATGATATAAAGGATTGTGGTGACCATGAGGAGGTGGACCAAGGAAGCCCAAGATAAAAGATAAACAAAGATCCAAAAGTAACAAAGAAATAAAAAGTATCTCACAAACCTTTTTCCATAATGAGTATGATGGATGATGAATGATTTGATTGGTTTGATATGAGGAAGGATACATCCTGCAAAGACTGATGATGGATTGATAGACTAGGATTCTTATGACATGAGACGGACAAGACACTCAAACCTCAAAGGGACCTGGGGATGATTTTATGAAGCACAAGCTAGATAGGGACAAAGGTCATGATGACACAAGGACTGGCTGACATAAATTATGCTACCTAAAGACACATATGTACAAATGAGCCTAGGAAGAGACATGACTAACACTATGTACAAGACACTAGTTACAAGATGTACATGGGATTGGGGGATGAAGATGATGATGTAAAGATATGCATGATGGATAGAGTGTTTGTGATGTGGGAAGGATATATCCTAAAAAAATACAAGGATTGGGAATGATGCATCCCAATGATGATGATTCGATTATGATAAAGGATGGGAACAAGACTATGAATGTGATTGGATGGGTTGATTGATGTCCAATTTTGGATAGCTGGAGGAGATGAATAGGATTTGCAAGCGATGACAGATTAGTAGGAGCATTGGGATATGAATGGATGGCATTGGATTGCATAAGGGGTAGCCTAGAGCTAGATACCAATGACAAGGGAAGTACTAGGTGATGGAACAATGGATGAGATAATGAGGTGATTTGAGATGGAAGTTTCAATAGAAAAGGAGTGATGGATGGAAGGAATTGGGTAAAGGAATGGAGGAAGATAAGGATTGGGAGATGAAAGGATTGGGGATGAGGAGATGGAACTAAAAAAAGGATGGGGAGATGGAAACATGGATGTGATAGGGTCTCCAAGGAATATGTCACCAAGGAATAAGATGCCCCCACTTAGGATAGTTCATACATGAGGATGTATTAGGAAGGGTGTGATAGGATGGAAGATATGACAATAAGAAGATGAGGGAGGTATATGGAAGATAGGATAATAGGTGGAGAGGTAGGGAGATAGGGGATAACATGATGGGAGGATTTGGTTGAAAAAGGTAGGTGGGGGGATTATATGGAAGGAATGATAGGTGAATAAAGGATAGGTGGATGCAAGTTGTGATGGGTAAAATGGATGTCAAGGAAGCATGTATACATGGTGGCCTTTATTTTGTTATCAAGATCCCCAGGAGGATGGAAAAGGTGATAGGTATGAGAGGAAAATGGGATGGAGGAGGTGATGGATAGGATGTTCTAGAAGAAATTTCCCCCAATTGCAAAGAGGAACTAGATGGAGGGATTATGCATGATGCCTTTTTGCTAGGTTTTCATCATAGTACATGTTTAAGGTGCTTGTTTGCCAACTTTTCACCATTGGATGAATGTTTTTTCTTTTTTTCTTTTTCTTTTTGACTTTTTTGGATGGAATTTATGGATGGAATGATAATGAGGATATGGATGGAGGACTCAAGCATCAAGTTAATTATCAAGGTAATAGGAGCTCATTTGGAGTGATCATTGGATGTTGGTACAACCTTATTTTGGATGAGTGGCTTATGCAAAGGCATGGATGAGATGATTGTGATGTGGGATATGTGTGGGGTAAGGGATATGGTAGTAGAAATTGTTTGGATGGAATGGTGGAAAGTGAGCATGATAGGGGGATGTTTTAAAGACCAACATTGGCATGTTTTGTGAGGTGGGTGGATGGCGTGAATGAAAAGTGGATGATATATGTGGATATGATGGAGGAGTAATGATAGGTAGTTTTGGGAAATAAGGACCCAAAATAGATATAGGAGGATGGAGGAGGGGAATAATTAGATGGTGGACTAGAAACTTTGGATTCCATTGTGGATGTTTCTTTTAGATGCATCGCATCTTTTTTCTTTGGGATCCACATAGTTTTTTCTTTTTCTTTGGTGGGCCTGTGTGGCCTTTGGAATATAGTGCATTTTTTTATTGGATTTTTCTTTGATTGAGTATGTCTTTTGGAGTGGGCATGGAAATGTTTAGATTGTTGTGGATAGTTATCTTTATGCATTTTTGAGTTGGCATACAAATTTCTTTGGGGAGAATTGGAAGGATCATGAGAAGTTGTATGAGATGGAGGAGATCTGGAGGGAGATTGATGGATTGGAGATGTGGGGATGTGCCTTTGTTGATCCTTATTAGGATTGTATGGATTGTTATTTTTATGATGGTTGATAGGGATATGGGATTGGTGGATGGAGGAATGACTAGGATAAGATGGGGGATGGGATTTTGGGACATAAGGGCCCAAAATGGATTTGGTATGTGGAGGATATGTGATGGTAGACTTTGGGATATAAGGACCCAAAATGGATTTAGAGGATGAAGGAGGAATGTGATAGGTTCTCTTGGGTTGTAATGATGGAGGAGGTGGAATGGCATTAAATGTTTTGAAGGATCAACAAGGAGATGTGATGGTGGGTTTGGAAGCATGCTTGAATTTGGCATTAGTTGTACCAACATTTTTGGAGGAAGTGTCTTCATATGTGTAACCAAGACCATAGGATCGTGGATGTTTTTTGCCATGGATGGGCTCCAGTGTTCCTTGTTCATGGGGGCCTAATCCTTTACCTTGATAATTCCATTTCTTGAGAATTTTACCTAAGATAGGATACTTTTTACTTGGGGAATAAGATGTGAGTCCATTATTAGCTGTAGTGGTGGTAGAAATGAAATTTATTTCTTCTACTTCAAGTGGGCCACTATTGATAAATGTAAGTGGACCATGGGGATAGAGGGATGGTGGTGGAATGGGTGTTAGAGGATCATGAAGTGTAAGGGATGGGATGATATGATCTTGAATGGGATTGGAGGATGGTAATGGATCTTGAGATGGAGGTGATCAAAGAAATGGATCATGTAATGGAGGAAGTGGGATGGTAGGATCTTGAGTTGGAGGTGTGGATGCCAATGGATCATGAGATGGTGTGGGTGATAACAATGGATTATGTCATGGAGGAAGTGAAATGGTAGGATCTTGATTTAGGTCGATGGATACTTCAACATGCTTTTGGACAAGATCTTGACTTGATTGGATTGGTGTAGATGGTGTGATGGGGGATGTATGGACAAATTATTCAGATGGGGTGGATGGAAGGATGAGAGGTTCTACAATTGTGATAGAGGGAAGGAGGGTGGACTCATGAGGTTCATTGGATGTGGTTTGGATAATTCTAGGAGGAGGAGATGTGGATGGGAATTAGATGGATTTAAAAAATGAAAGGGATTCAATGATGCTAGGAGATGGAAGAGGATCAATAAGTGGGGTAGATGGAAGAATGATAATAAGTGTGGGTGATGGAGGAGGAATGATTGATGCAGGAGGTGGATGGGCATCATTACTAGTGGCTTCACATGATGGAGTGAGATGACATGACTCATCAACTTTAGGAGAGGGATTTTCCATTGGCTTCCTTGTGAAACTCCTTGGAGACTTTTGTGTTGGAGGTTGAGGTGAAGGATCAGAATGTGTAGATGGTGGGAAGCTAAGATAGTCCATATATAATGGTGTGGAAATGGATTGTGAACTTGGTTGAGGGGATGACTATGTAGAAGAGGAGGTGGAGGATGGCATGGCTAGATAGTTCACATAAGTAGGCATGGAGGTTACTTGTGAATTGGATTGACTAAATGATGGGGTAGGGGTGATGGATTGGAGTATGGAATATGAAGTGGATTGAGGGATGCATGTTTCTTGTGGAAGGAGATTTGTGGTAATGTAGGTAGGAATGGAAGATGGTGGATTGAGATAGAATGGAGGAGATGGAGAAGAAAGGAATGGTATAGTAGATGGTGGATTAGCAATAGCATGGGGATTATGGTGATGGATTGGAAGACTAGGATTATGGATTTGAAAATGGGTTGGAGGATAAGGAGGTGATAGATTTGGATGAGGGATGTTGTTGTAGAAGGGTGGAGTTTTCCATATGACCATGGAAGAAGATGGAGGTATGAATGTTACATAAGGGGGATATGTGGATGCAACATAGGAAGGAGGTGTGGATGAATGTAAAATGGATTTCCCTTATCAAAGTTATGATAAGGAGTACTAGTGGGTATTCATGGACGCATGATGGGGTAGTTTAGAAGAATGATTGGGTTTTGGATGATGTTTGGAGAAAGCTTGCTAAGGTTTTCAATGTACTCATCATGATCAAAAAGACTATCATCATCATTGGAATAGAATAAAGTGGGAGAAGAGGTGGGATGACCAAACTCATCATAATATAATTGTGACATGACGATTTGTTGATGAGTTGGGTAGGGATGAAGGATGAAGATGAAAGGAAAACTAAAGCTCAGATTAGGATGATCAATAATTGCAAACAGGGATTTGGATTAAGATGAAGATATGAGGAAGGATTGACTCCAAAGAATATGGAAAGGGGATGAGGGATGACAAATATGACTCTAGTAGTCTAGGATATAGAGAGAAAAGGAGGACCTAATGGTAGATGATAGTAATGACACTGGAAGAAAATGACGCAGATGATAGAAAGGACATGATTATGAAACTAGGATGACAATGTTTTGCAAGCTTGGATGATTTTTGGACTAAAGAATTGGGGCTAAGTTTGGACTGACATGGAAAAATATTTGTGTCTATAACTCTTCATTTGTGTATGTTCAACAAATGTTTTCACTAGTTTTGTAACTTTGAAGACAACCACAAGCAATTCTACCCTATGGAAATGGCTTAACTTGAAAACCTTTGCTCACAAACTTAGGCACACACCCAAGAGCTAATCAGAATATGGCCACTGTTGACCACACAATGGATCAACAATGTCATATTAGCTGACTCCAAATGCTCAAGGATGGCATGATATGGTGAGTGTTTTGGGGAGGTTACTATTCTCCTTGCACAAAGGTTATCAAGCCTTCGGGAGTAGATCAGGTAGGCCTCTAAATTAATGGCATCTAGTAAGATCTTTGGCATCCTCCCAATCGGTTTGTATGCATGTGACTCACTTAAGAGCCTAGTTGAACATGTTGAAATCATAGGGATATTGACCTACCTTGGACTACCATCAACATGCATCACCCGAGCTTGAGAGGATAAGGCAGGAGTTTTCTCAACACCTTGTTTATATACCGATCGGGGAATCACCAGTTTGAGGTTGTTCTCCAAAGAGGAAGCACTTCTCTCTAGAAAGGCCTCACTAGAAGTAAAACCAATTGAGATTGATCTTTCTCTGCACCCAAGTTCCATGAAGGTGAGATGAGAGGATACAAATACAAACCAATCATTTTTACATCACCTACTTTAACAAGGATTTTGCAATAATTAAAAAGTTCTAAGTGTTGAAAAATACTCCTTCAAACACACCAAGAAGAATTCATTCCAGATTGAACCTATATTAGGCTATGTGTTGGTGACTCTAACACAAAAGACACACATGTTAAGGATGCAAGGTTCTTTGGAAATAAAATGACAATATTTTAAAAGAAAGTTTGATTTTTTTGCCAAAACAATAAGTGTGTAAATAATACAAAGCAAGCTTAAGTATTCAAAAACTAAGATAAACACTACACTTATGATTAGACAAAGAAAGAAAAATAGAAGAGAGTGCAAACCACCCAAAAAGAAGCCTCCTTGATGTTTGGATTTGTCCAAAGGATTGGATGTTTGCTCAAGATGCTTCAAGTGAGGGATGATTTTGGCATCATGATGTTATAGATGTGGTTTTTAGCTCTCAAATGGACATTATAAATTTTCTTTGATGGTGGATGAAAATTAAGGAGAAGAGGGTTCAATTTATAGGCAAGAGGAGGATGAAATGGACAGTCAAGATGGAAAGATGAGGAAGGTTTGAGATGCATCTTAGATAGAGCACATGGATTTTGTTTTCTCAAATGCATAGCATTGTGACAAGTGTCACAAGGAGAGAGTTTGAGAGGAGAGGTCAAATCCTTGAAGAATGTGACCATTTTGGGGGATGTGTTAGGGGACAAAGCTGTAAGAGGGAGATGTAGTGTGTAAGAGATGTGTAAGAGAATTGAAGATTGACATGAGGTTTGGAGGTTGGGAGATGTGAGGATGTGACAAGAGAGTTGAATTGGGTTTGCTAATCCATTTGATTAGGATTGTGCAAATGATTAAGGGGTGATTAGGCTTGGATTAGAGGGTAAGTGGGAGAACTAAGAGGATGTGATGGGAGGAGAGAGAATAAGTGGAGGGTTGGATTAGCTAATCATAGTTCATTAGCTAATTAAGGAGGATTAGTATGTGTGAATGGGTTCAATTGGGTTGGAACTAGGAGTTAGGTAGTTGGGATAGGTTAGGTTAAAGTTAGGAGCCATGTGCTCAAATTGAATTAAATACATCATTTAATTCTCAATGGGAGGAAAGGGATTTTATTAATTAAATGGTTATGGGTTGTCATTAAATTAATTAATTAAATTAATTAACTAGGGGGATGAAATTAATCAATTAAATAATGTATGATTGTTTAATCAATAATGCGAGTAAGATTACTAAATTTAATTAAAATTATTAATCAAATTTAGGTGTCTACACTTTGAAAATCTACGTTGTACTTAATCAATCCACACTTTTTATTGATGTCATATAGTTTTTCACTTTTTATCATGTATGGGTTCATATGCTTGAAAACTAAAAACTCTAAAATCCAACACTTAATTAGTCTCATCCTAATATTCATAAGGAGTCCTCCTATGCATTAGAACACTAGGTGACATTTCTTTTTATTGGTAATATATGTATTTGTATTAATATTACAAAAAAATTAATTATAACCATAGTAGTAGAAGCTTCGAGACACATAAAGACATCTTGTCCAACCAAAATTGTTGCACTCTACAACCAACCTATCCCCACCCCACTGGCATTTACATGATAAAAATATACTGAGCTAAAAAAAACACTACAACCCACAATTGAAACCCCAAAACCAAGAATTTCATGAGTATGCTTTTACAAAGTGTAATGCTTTGCCAGGAAACCAAAGAGAATTTAACCTAAAACATGTTGCTATGTTTACAAAATAATTTGTTTCTTAAGAGTTTACAAACAATAATGAATAACAAAGAAGAAGCAATATAATATAAAGACAATAGATACTTATAAGTATAACTCATTAATAGATTACAAGTCCCAAGGTTTCCTTGACGTAGAATTACGTAAATATAAATTGATCTATTAAGTACAATAACCTTTCAAATAAATTACATCACCTTATAATAAAAAATACCCAAATACAATTGAACCATAAGGTATAGATGATAACCCACATCCATTTCGCAAGTCGTAGGGTATGCAAATATAATCTAAGTACAAAGTACAATGATATAAATGAAAGATAAGAGTAAGTATCCAATGATAAACAAGAAGATACAACCACTATAAGGATCATCCAACACTAGTACGAGGACATCAAAATCTCAAATGGTAAAAGAATCACTACCACCCAACAACGTGGAACCAAAGGTGCATTCTCACCATGCTAAGGACATAACAACATATCCCACTTAGATAACAAACACCAAAAACCAACACAATACAACACCTAGGCAAGGGATCTTGAAAGCTCTTTATCTCAAAAAGGTACAACATGAATTGCAAAGATTAAGCATACTCAACTAGAGGCAACCAACACACGTAGGAAACCTAAGATGTATAAAGGGAAGTGTCATCACATGAGACAACTCTAAGGAGACCTCGTCACCCTAGTGACTCTATGCAAAATTAGTAAACCTCTCATACATATGAGGTACCAACTATGCTATATCTAGTACACGCAGGCGACAAACATATTCTCACTCTCATCCTAGTCAAGACCTCAATCAAGTACTCAGGCATGGGTGAGGCACACATCATCTTATTAATTCATTTAAAACTCTCAATGTATTTAATTTATCACTTTATTAAGTGTATCATCTTAAAATAGAAGCACTTCCATCTTGGTAGGTTTAGCACCCTCTTTTATTACATTTATCATGATAGACATGCATTTAGGATGCATTTTTCTCTCATTCTTCATTCTAGGTGAAATTAGGCTTAGGATCTTAAGGATTCTCCTAAATTTCCCTCTTCCATGGCTCTATTTTATAGGTAGGATTTAGAAATGGATCCTTCTGGCCTTCATCATGATAATCATAGGATTTTATGTCTATTATGTTCTGTTCTGGCATCAGTTCTGGGTTTCTGGGCATCCCCGGGACCTCCTGACTTGGTTCTGAGTCAACCTAGGACTAGGGTCAGGGTCGAGTTATAACTTGACTAGGTCATGGTTAGGGTCGACCCTGACTAGGTCAGGGTCAACCTTGACTTTGACCCCTTTCTCCAAATTCTCAAGATCCTTAATTTTCGGGCTTCGGGCTTTTGGGAGATTTATTTTCCCACTTCTGGGTTGGCCATTTCGGGTTTCAGGATGGTAAATCTTTTAATTGCATTGAATCTAGGTATATTTTATAAAGGTTAGGACCTAATTGGGATTTAATTCTCCAAGGTGGCCCCTCTAGAGGAGTGTGCCCTAGTTCACTATAAAAGGAGGCCTTCCTCTCTCATTTTCACATCAAGTTTTCATATCTCATCTCAAGCAATTGCAAGCTCTCAAGTGCAAGTGAGAATTCAAGCAAGGGAGGAATAGTGAAGGTGCAAGTTAGCAAGAGGAATACATAGAAGATCAAGCCATTGTTGACATCAAGCATCTTTGTGAATTCATATTTGGAGTAAGAGAGATCCTTTCTTCCTTGATCCACCATTATCAACTTTCAAGCATTCAAGGATTCAATCATGAAGTAGCAATTATGCATTGTGAGTTTGGTAGAAGTACTTTAGCCTTGGGGGCTTGGTATGCTTTTCTATCTCATTCAAATCTATGCATTTTTATTTCATACATATTCATGCTAGGGTTTTGATCTAGAGGATTAGATCTTGACATTAAAATTTCAATACACACACACACACATTCTATTTCAATCGGCTATTCATGGAGGTGGAGACCACCAAAATGGGGGCTTGACTAAGGCAAAACCCTATATAGCCACCCCAAAACTCCCCTTTTTTAGATATCTACATTTGTTGTTTTAAGGATCAGAGGATAGATCTGAGTACCCTTTTCATCGAACTTCCAAGATCTGTGAACAGAATTTGAATCAAACTTCAAATGAAGAATGTGGTATTTGACCTTTTATGAGGGTCAAACCCGAGCTGAGCCATCTTGAGGAAATATTTCTAGGTTTTCTCCATCTCGGCATTTCTAGTCCAAGATAGGTTTCAGATTTTCCTGAAAGTGTACATAGACATCAGAATTCAATGTTTTCCAGATCTGCCCTAATTTGAGGTTAGTATTTATTATTTCAGATTTCCAAACATAATCCTCCTCCATATAGGGAAATATTGGATTTACTCTCTCTCTCTCTCTTCCATATTCATCCACAAATTGATTCAATTGTGTATTAACCTCTAGGTTGATCAAATCGAATCTCTTCTTTGGGGAATTTGGGTTTTTAGAATAGATCTCATATTTCCCCTTCTACATCTGAATAGTGGTGAATCTATTTTACCTCTATTCATTTTGGTGAACCCGGCGTGAAGAATAATAAGAGAAACATCTCTAGAGAGAGAAAAAAGGTGTGATTACCTTGCCCAATGAGAACTTATGTCCCATTGTGAACCACACAGGAAAATGGTGCAACTGGAAAGATGGAATTGAACTACCTAGTGAATGTGGCTACTCACTAGTCAACCCATCAAGGATTTATCCTTAGGAATATTCTATTCCATAAGAATAAAAATAAAAATAAAAGAGATCCAGTCTTAAGGACACTTCACGTCGTGTTCACCAAAATGAATAGTGGTAAAATGGATTCACCTCTATTCAAATGTAAAGGGGGAAATATGAGACCTATTCTCAAACCCAAATTCCCCAAAGAAGAGATCCGATTTGATCAACCAAAAGGTTAATGCACAATCGAATCAATTTATGGAAAAGAGTAGGAAGAGAGAATAAATCCAATATTTCCCTATGTGGAGAATTATGTTTAGAATATAGAATAATTGAAATACAAGTACTAACCTCAAATTAGGGTAGATCTGGAAAATGTTGAATTCTGGTGTCTGTGTACACTTTCAGGAAAATCTGAAACCTATCCTAGACTAGAAATGCCGAGATAGAGAAAACCCAGAAATCTTACCTCAAGATGGCTCAGCTCGGGTTTGACCCTCATAAAAGGTCAAATACCACATTCTTTATTTGAAGTCCGATTCAAATTCTGTTCGCAGATCCTGGAAGTTTGCTGAAAAGGGTATCCAAATTCACTCTCAGATCTAAAACTCTGCACCTGTACCTACAAGAAAATGGGGGTTTTGTTGTATGGGGGGTTTACCTTGGTCAAACCCCAGTTTAGGAATTAACCTTGAAATTGAATTGAAATGTATTGTGCATAAACAAAGTAATTGAAACAAATCACCTCGCTTATGTTGAAGTCCTTGTAGAGGATTCGAATCCTCAAATCCAAAAGTAGGAATCCTTCAATGGATGTAGGATGTCTCCAATCAATGGTATTTGATCTTCAACACCAATCTTGACTTGATCTTTGCATGTGAGAAGGCCTGAATGAATGGAGAAGGATGGATCATCAAAGGGGGCTCCAAAGAGATTAAATCCTTCAATAGCTAAAAATGAATCTCCTTGATGAATGGATGCTTGAACACTTTAATGCTTGAAGACTTTCTTGCACTTGAGAGCTCTAGATGCTTGATTGCAAAACTTGATTATGAGATATGAAAACTTGATGTGAAAATGAGAGAGGAAGGCCTCCTTTTATAGTGATCTAGGGCACACTCCTCTAGATGGGCCACCTTAGAGAATTAAATCCCAATTAGGTCCTCACCTTTAGAAAATATACCTAGATTAAATGCAATTAAAGGATTTACCATCCTGAAACCCGAAATGGCCGACCCGGAAGCGGGAAAATAAATCTCCCGAAAGCCTTGAGCCCGAAGATTCTAGAAATTGAAAATTTTAAAGAAGGGGTCAAAGTTGAGATTGACCCTGACCTAGTCAGGGTCGACCTTGACCCTAACCTAGTTAGGTTCTAGCTTGATCCTGACCCTGGTCCCAGGTTGACTCAAAACCAAGTCAGGAGGTCCCGGGGAAGCCCAGAAACCTAGAACTGATGCCAGAATAGAATAGAATGTCAGTGATAGACATAAAATCCTATGATTATAATGATGAAGGCCAGGAGGATCCATTTCTAAATCTTGCCTAGAAATAGAGCTATGAAAAAGGGAAATTGAGGAGAATCCTTAAGATCCTAACCCTAATTTCACCTAGAATGAAGCAGAAAAGAAGTGGAAAGTTGGGAGAAAAGCCAAATACATGCAAAGACCCAATCAAGGCACTTAACATGACCCCAAACCACCTACTCAGAGGGCTAAACACTCTTATCATGGAAGTGCTTCCATTTTAAGACAATACATTAAGCCCCCACTTTAGCAAGAGTATGGACTCGATGCAAACTCTTGGTAAAGGAGATTAGAATAACAAGATAATCTTATCATAATCCAAGGGACAAAGAGAAACCCTAAGCCCCCAGGGACTCAAGTCTTTGTCGACTCCAAGATCATAATAAGAGAAACATCTCTAGAGAGAGAAAGAAGGTGTGATTACCTCGCCCAATGAGAACTTATGTCCCATTGTGAACCACACAGGAAAATGGTGCAACTAGAAAGATGGAATTGAACTGCCTAGTGAATGTGGCTACTCACTAGTCAACCCATCAAAGATTTATCCCTAGGAATATTCTATTCCATAAGAACAAAAATAAAAACAAAAGAGATCCAGTCTTAAGGACACTTCCGACCTTAAGGGATCACAATATATACATATCAACTTTCAAGCATTCAAGGATTCAATCATGAAGTAGCAATTACGAATTGTGATTTTGGTAGAAGTACTTTAGCCTTGGGGGCTTGGTATGCTTTTCTATCTCATTCAAATCTATGCATTGTTATTTCATACATATTCATGCTAGGGTTTTGATCTAGAGGATTACATCTTGGCATTACACTTTCAATACATACACACACACATTCTATTTCAATCGGCTATTCGTGGAGGTGGAGACCACCAAAATAAGGTTTGACTAAGGCAAAACCCTATATAGCCAACCCAAAACTCCACTTTTTAGATATCTACAGTTGCTATTTTAAGGATCAGAGGACAGATCTGAGTACCCTTTTCGCCAAACTTTTGGGATCTACAAACAGAATTTGAATCGGACTTCAAATAAAGAATGTGGTATTTGACCTTTTATGAGGGTCAAACCCGAGCTGAGCTATTTTGGAGAAAGATTTCTGGGTTTTCTTCATCTCAACATTTCCAGTCAAGATAGGTTTTAGATTTTCCCAAAAGTGTACACAGACATCAGAATTCAACATTTTCCATATATGCCCTAATTTGAGGTTAGTATTTATTATTTCAAATTTCCAAACATAATCCTCCTCCATATAGGGAAATATTGGATTTAATCTCTCTCTCTCTTCCATATTCATCCACAAATTGATTCGATTGTTATTAACCTCTAGGTTGATCAAATCAAATCTCTTCTTTGGGGAATTTGGGTTTTGAGAATAGATCTCATATTTCCCCTTCTACATCTGGATAGTGGTGAATCCATTTTACCTCTATTCATTTTGGTGAACCCGTTTACGAAAACTCTTTCTTTTATGGTGTTAGATTTAAATCTTGTATGTTTATAAGATTAGATTTCTTTCTTGCATTTATATTTCAAAAATACAAAAAAATTGCAAAATTCCTTTAAAAATACAAAAATATTTTCATGTTTTTAGTACTTTCTTTTTCTTCAACATGTATGATTCTTATTTTGAGTACTTTGATGAGTCTTTTATTGTACAAGAAGATAGATTCCTTAATGAGGTACATGGTAGTGAGACTAAAAATGGTTCGAATATGGTCTCCATGGATCCTATTCCTATTTCACTCTCCTCCACAACCTCTCCAATTGACCTTTACCATAGGGTGTGTGCATGGTTACCTTCATGTCCCACTATTTGTAACATTGATAAACCTAAATTGATATATCCTACACCTTTGATGACGGTAAAAGGATGTCCTCGTATAACAGTTAAGGGTAAACCTAGAGATCCTTTGGATTTCTTTGATAACACTGATTTCATTTCGCATGCTTATCGTACATGGAATAATCCTCAGCCTATTGTTCTAGTTTCTTTACCTCCTTCTCAACCTATGCTTCTTCAAGCACCTAGGTATCCATCTACCTTTAAGGAGTATAACTTATTTGACCAATTACGTGCTACTCCTGCTAAGATATCTTTATTGGAATTACTTCAAACCTCCCCGAAATATCATGAGGCATTGCAAAAAGCTCTATCTACTCTTCCTGCTTCTCCTCCTAATCAAGAAAACATTCATTCTATTTTGGATTGTATGCATACTATGCCTTCTGTATCTCCTATTATGTTTTCTGATAATGATTTACCATCCTTAGAGGTGAAGAATCAATATGATGCTCTTATGGTGGCTGTCTTGATTAATCAGAGTATCATTTGATGAACTTTAATTGATAATGGATCTGGACTTAATGTTTGTAGCATGGATATGCTCAAAGCAATTAAGGCTGATTTATCTACTATTCATCCTGATAATGTTCCTATACATGTGTTGGTTCCCAAAATGGACTTTATGCTCTAACAAGAAACTAATACATCTACAGATTTTGAGGATTGGTTAGATCCAAATATTTAGCTCTAGAGATGATTGGACCAACTGTAGGGACAAGACTGCCCTCTGCACTTCTGGCTCTGCAAAACCAAGGAGGGTGCTCCTAATCCAGTAAAAATAATACTTATCTCACTAATCACTGACTAGATTTAAATGTAACAGATGAATGATAAGAGAAACCTAAATGATGACCATTCATTCATAGATTTTTCACTATCACTAGGTGGTAATTTATTCTGCAAGTCACTGTAATTCAAAGAATTTTGACAATTTTATGTTTAAAGATGGAAATATCAAAAGAACCTTTTCATACACTGATCTCTATGAGAAGAATTCCACTACCGGCCAGTGTCTTATCCATTGGGCTACACCTCCACTGCAAGATTGTTATACATGAACAAATATATTGAACTTTGAAAGATTTCTTGCCCTTTGAAAATACTAATCACCCTGTGGTGGATTTTAACAAAGGATTCCTAGATTCACACTACTTACTGGTGTATCCTTAAGCAAAACTTCAAATAATTTATGTCACATTCAAAGCTTATTTAATTTGATCCTGGATCAGAGCTGAGAAATATATACATACACACAGAGATCATCTATGCAATGAATTGGAACAATTCATAACTCAAACAAAAATACTCAAGGAGAGATATAAATCCTGGATTTTGTTCAAATGCTATATTAATCACGCTTACATAATGCTTTACAGTATAACCTTCTGAAAATAACTTTGAACCAAGAATATTGTTCTTCTATAGAAATATGCCTAAAAATGATCTACGATATCCCAGACTCAAGAAACTTATCAGTAAAATTGATCAAGTTCTCGGTCCTTTTACAATGATCCTGGTAATCCTTTTATAGAATAATGATTGCAAACAAGCTTTAGATCTTCTTAGAAAAGACAAGAAAGGAGTCCTCAAATAAGACAAAAAATGAAAATAAAAACTTTCTTGTTACAAAACTTTGAGATGGATCGTAAAGACGAGCGCCAAAATCTAGCAATAGCTTCCAAGGTCAGTTCAACATCTGTTAGGTCTTATATCCGTGCTTGCTTCTTTAGGGAGTTGGGGCAATGCCATCTATTGCCTCCTCAGAGGATGTTTCTTCTTCTTTACTATCCTCTAAAAGGGAAGTTGCTTCCCAGGCTGAAAAGGTATCCTCATAAGGCCAATTAAAAGCCAAAATCTCATCCCTCTTTGGCAGAATCTTGTTCCAACTAGTAACCAATTGATGAATTTTAGTAATCACCTTAGTAAAATGCACCCTGGCATCTTGCAACATTTCAATTGTTTGTACAAAAGGAAGAGTGTCTTCAGTGCTAATAACAACATCAATCTTGACTGACACTCCATTCTCAATTTGTTCCAACCATTTTTCCCTCTCTTTTATGGTTCCATCTGCTCTAACAAGACTCGGGAATATCTAAAAATCATTCTGTAGGCATCTTACTCTTAAAAGAGTTGCCTTTCTCTTTACTTCTTCCCTAGATACTTCAAAAAATCAAGGAGAGATTTGACAATTTTATAAGTAATTTCCAATTGGGGGCACACAGTACTATGATCTTTAATTGATTTAAGAAATGTCTTCAAAACATTTTCCCTAGGCACCCAGTCATTCAAAATTTTGCCCACAGTGTCTTCTTCCTTTCTAAAAGAAAGAAAAATATCAGATAACTACCCTGCATGTTTATAAACTTCTCTAGGCTTTGCATTCCTAACAAAGTGCTAAATGGTGTCCTTTAGTCTCTTTTTAGATTTCTATTGTTCTCTCTGCTCTATATCTTCACTGGTTAGGGAAGGGGGAAGAGGAGACATGGGAAACTCAATAATGGGGCTTGAGGAGGAAGGACCAGTAGTAGAAGAAGGAAGTTGCAACTATTGTGGTGCCTAGATTGAGCTTTCCTCCCCCAACCTTTTCTTCAAATCTGCAATTATTTTATCTTTCTCAAACAATCCTTGTTTCAAATCTCCATATGCCCTCAGCATTTCTTCAAATTTTCTTGTGATTTCCTCCTTCTCTTTTGCTTCCCTTTCTACCACCTTTTCTACAAGGTGAGTTTTGGCTACCACCATACTTGATGCTTCTATGGCTGATGTGTCCAAAACCCTCTTGACTATGAGACCACCAAAGAGACTATCCTTAATTATTTGCTTTCCTTTGTTTTTCTCATCTCTCTTTAATGACCATATGACCAAAGCTTGATGGTCATTACTAAGAGAAACTCCTTTGATAGCCTGTTCTACCTCTTCCTTGGTCTTGTACACAGGTGTAGTTTATTTTCTAACTGCATCAAGGAATATTGCATCAGCTATGTCCCATTCAAGGAGGACAAGTACTCCTGCATTCTTTACCAATTCTCTCCCCTGTTCTGGAGTAATCCCTTCAAATCTATCTATCATCTCTTTCCTAATTTCATCTTCAATAGTTTTAAGATCCTTATCAAGATTCTCCTTGTGCTTCTTCTCACAAGCTTCCTC
This sequence comes from Chamaecyparis obtusa, assembly GCA_027943335.1. Lineage (NCBI taxonomy): Eukaryota > Viridiplantae > Streptophyta > Pinopsida > Cupressales > Cupressaceae > Chamaecyparis > Chamaecyparis obtusa. Next base: position 1,444,562 of record BSBK01004133.1, read on the forward strand.
AAATTTACTCATGTTCATTTTCCATAAAAATTGCAAAAAGGCTCGGGTCTTTACAAATGCATCATCAGCCAAAAATTCTTCACATGCCTATTTGATTATAGGGTCCAATTATGTCCCTGTGATTTGTCCTGTTGTTAAGCCTAACTCAGGCTCCTTTGGTTGCTCTGGAATCCCCTCATTTATCTCATCTTGAGTCATGAATATCTGACCCTGAGATCCCATATGTTGAACCTGCTCTATGATCTCCTGATCATCTCTAATATTCAAGGGTGACTGTGAAGGAGAGTATTCTTCCTTTGAATCATGAGGCCTCTCTTCTATCCTTTATTTCTTTGTGGGAGGTGAAAAATCAAGGATGTCTTCACCTGGCTGGTCCTGTGGTACATCTGTAATTTCTTCAACCTCCTTTTGCCTCTCCACCTGCTTTGATGTAGAAGGGAGATCTTCTCTTTTCTTTTTCTACTTCTTGAAATCAGATTCAGGAATTATTACACCGTAACCAGTCCTCTCTTGCAACATATATTTTCTAGGAGGCAACACCTTTGCAAATGTACCTTTGCCCAATAATGATTTAACCTTCTCAGGGTTGTCCTTCATGGCCTTTTTCTTCTTCTCCTCTAGAGTCTTAAAAATTTCTTTAAAATAGTTCATGAGAGTATCTATCCTTTTTCCCATAGGATTTATACTGCCTATAGGATCATATTTGGGGTCAAATTGTCAGACAAAATCCCATGTTTTCTTGTACACTAACCACTTTTCCTTTTTGACTGCTTGGTCTTGCAACCCTAGGGTATTTCTAATAATATCTTCAAGAAAATTAAAAATGTGGTTTATTGCTGAGCATCTGACCCTCTTTCTGAACATTTCATTGTAGAAACCCTCTGGGTCTATCATCTGGGCAATTATGGTTGTCAAATGATATGGATCCAAGATTTTATGCATATGAAGCCACCCACCCTTTGTGATTATAAATTGGTGAGCAATGGTAATATTTGGGAACAAAGTTCCTCTACCTTTAGCAATACTATTATTCTCAATATCACCTAATTGTCTGAAGAATTCTGCAATGCCAATCTTGATGGGAACTTGGAAAGGCAAAATAAAAGGAGTCCCCCTAAAACCATATAATCTAATAACAGTTGAATAGGGATAGAAAATAAAATCACCCCAATTGTGCACTATGTTGAGGTCTTTTGCAAATTGTTGTGGTCTAACAAATTTGGCCAAGGTGATCGGGACCCTAGGGCTATCATGAACAAAGAATAGTCTCAATCTTGCTGCAAAAAATTTATTAAACCGTATATAACTACTATCCTTTCTGTCCCATGTCATATTTGAATTCCACAGCTGAACAGGCATGTCCTCTCCACCTCTTTGTTTGGATAATTCCATTTCTTTTGCAAAATAATCAGCACCTTTGAACAAAAACTTGTACATCATAAAAGAATACCAGCAAAAGGGTTTATCAACTTTATTCTTTTGAATCCCCATTAATCCATCATGGATTAAGTCAGCAATGAAGGGGGCATAATCAAAAGTAATTGAAAGATGCGGATGTAAGATTTGGATCACCATATACATCAGGTGCTCTGGCATTTTCTCATTTGCATCTTCCCCAAAAACCTGACATAATGACCAATAGGCACCTCTCACCAGTACATCAAAATAATCTATTTTGAATGGCTCCTGTGCACCTAGTCCTGTAACAATCATCTTTCCAATTTGAGTGCATAAATCTTTTACAAGACCAATTCTAAGGAGATGTCTTTGTGCATCATACACCTCTCTTAATTCTTTAAAATCAATCGGTTCCAGGTTAGGTGAGGGGTCACTTAGTCTAAAAACTGTTCGAATTTCCTTAGCAGAGATTGTCAATAGCTTTTGCCCTCTAACACCCCTAATCTCTTTAGTAATAGGGTCATAGTTTTTTGCAACTTCAATCATCAGGTCTACATCTAAGAAGACATTGGGTACCACAAGCTTGCCTACATCATTTTCCCATACATTACAAGCAGGAACAGGGGTATTTCTCTGGCTGAATCCTACTGTAAATAATGTCAGCCCAGTGAAGTCAGAAGTGCCACTTGCATTAAGAAAACCAATCCTAGCATCCCTGATATAATTTCCTATATCATACAACCCATCCACCACTTTTACCCTAGGCTCCTTTGGTGTTAGTTGTTTGACCTCTACCAAATTTACTGTTGAACTAGGAAAAATTTGTAATAAGTCCTCATGTAGACCCCTCTTAAGATAATCGGTTTCACCAGAAAGCTCTTTCCTAGGTGGAATTTCTAGGGCTTATAGCTTACATATATTGGGCACAAAAGAACATAGTAGCAAAGAAATACTTCTTAACATAACAAGCAAGTGCAAGAAGAACCAACCTTTTCTTCAAAATCCCTAAGAAAACAACAATCGGTTTCTGCAATTCTGCTCACCAAGTGCTTTGCAAATTTTTATCTCCTTGTGGCTTTTTGAGGAAGCATAGATTTTGACATACTCACAATCAATCCACAATTATTTCAGTAATTTACTTCGCATGATGTCGCCATTAATTTTCTGAGAAATGAATTGTCACTTGTCTGAACCTTTCACCCACTTCTTCTTCAATTTAAATTTTGACCGTTGATTTTCACTTAGCAAATAATCCAACGGTTTGTCACATGATTGCATAGCTCAAAAGAAGCTCATGCAACCATATGACAAGCCGTCATGTCAATTCCTTCATTGGTGGCAAATCCCTTATAACCTTTACTGTTAAAATAGAACGTTAGTCGCATGATCGCATAGCTTGAAAAAAGCTCATGTGACCATGCGACAAACCGTTAGCATTCACCCACCATCATCTATTCCTTAAGTCGCTGGTCCCACTTTACCTTTGTTAGTAAAGACAATCCATGCTTGCAACAGCTGCAAGTTGTCATGTAATTTCTTTCTTTTCAAGCACTGGTGTTCACTGACATCCTCCACATCAGCAAGTACTATCGACCAATCAAGAAAAACCATATGCAAAAAGTTGACATTGATCCCACTATTTTTAACCAATGAGAAACCGCCAGTCGTGTACACCTGTCCATGGTCCCACCTGAGAATTACACTGAGCTTGATGCAAGATCGACGGTTAGTCGCATGATCGCATAGGTCTCTAAGATTCTATGTGATTATACGACAACCATCGGATCTTCCCTTTATTACTTTCATCTTTGAAGATTCTTCTGACACTAGTCCCACTTTGTTTCCGCATTAAGCTTTACTGTAAGATCAATGGTTAGTCACATGATCACATAGGTCTATAAGATTCCTTGCGACTATACGACCATCATTAGATCCTCTTTAAACATACCAAGCTGAATGAAAGCCGAAACATTAGAAGATAAAGTATTTAGGACTTAGGATATATTATAGCCGCCAGACTTAGGTAAAATTAAAGCCGCTAGTTGCTGAGACTTAGGAAAACTTTATGCACGTGCACTTTTGAGACTTTAAGTGACAAAAAAGGTAACGCTCAAATAGATTTAAAACAAAGTGACCTAGGGCTTATTTTTTGAAAATGGCATATATTTAGGGTTTTTCTTAGGTTTAACTCTTAATTAGGGCTCACTAGATACTGAGGAAGAATAGATAATTTTGTAGGATCTTTTATGGGTTTTTTATAGAAAAATTATCATACTTTCATGAACATCTATACACACTTCAAATTTATAAAAATTTCACAAGACTCATGTACTGAAAATTTGAAGTGCCAACAACGTGGATTTGATAATATTGTGAAAAGAACTTTGGGTATTATTACCTTACCTGTTAAAGTAGGTCCAAATATTCTAAATACTCCTATTCATGTTATGCCTGGACCTCTCAACTATAACCTTCTTTTAGGAAGACCATGGTTACATACTATGCATGCAGTCCCTTCTACTCTTCATCGCAAGGTTAGGTTCATCTATAATAATCTAATGTATACATTACATGAAAATGATGCTCCAAACCCTTGCTTAAATGCAGAATATGCTAAGAACTCTGAACCTATTCAACCTAATAAAGAGATTGAAAAACAATCGGAGAAACAACAATCTGAGATTATACAACCTGAAATTCAACAACAAGAAGTTCCATCTTCTTCTTCTTCCTTGACTGAGGATGATTGGGGGACATTGGATTTTAACCCTACATTTATTGGAGAATACAAGGTCTCTAATTTAGAATTCATGAAGCAATAGAATGAATTTGAGAAAAAGGTTTTTACTTCTTCCCCATTGTCTGAAGAATTAAAATGTAATTTTGTTGCCGCTTCGATTAATGAAACGCTTGATACTATAAAGCATGATTGTTATGACATTGTAACATATGCTGCTCCTTGGACTCCTTCTTATATGACTAATTGATATGGCGATGGTTATCATTTGCTTAAGAAATCAAGATTTAATGGGAAAGGATGTGGTAAATATGAACAAGGTATACAAGTACCTCTGGATAATGACGTCTATGATCATACGTATGGATTAGGATTTAATCCTTATAGACAACCATCAACTTTTCCTCTTAATGTTAATCATATTTGCAGTGGACAGTTGAAATTGGTTAACCCATTGCTTATTGACCTTAATCAACAATCCTCTTTAGATATTTTTCCTAAGGATGAAGCCTTAATGGAATTTTTAGGGGTTTATGAGGATCTACCTAAATTTCATCACAAATGAGGAAAGCCTTATTGCTTAAAAATAGATGCTTATTTTGGAGAACATGAAGAACATGATATTCTCCCTTTACCAATGGATTCTTCGATAAGAAGTGATTTGTTAATCACTAAGACTATTGATATTCAAGTGGATGAAAATGATTCTGAAAGGATGATAAAAATTGGGAAATGTTTGAATCAAGATGAACGTGATCAGTTGGCTTCCCTTTTGCTCGAATTTAAGGATATCTTTGCTTGGACATATTTTGATATGCTAGGTATCAATTCTAAAATTGTTACTCATAACATTGTTTTAAAACTGAATATGAAACCGGTGAAACAGAAAATTCGAAAGATGAATCCATGAATTGCTTTGTTAGTCAAAGGTGAAATTGAAAAACTATTGGATTCTGGATTTATCCATTCTATTGATTACTCAGATTGGATTTCAAACATTGTGCCTGTATCAAAAGGAGAAAATAAGATAAGGATGTACACTGATTTTAGAGATTTAAATAAGGCATCCTTGAAAGATGATTTCCTGCTACCTAATATTGATATGATTGTGGATTCAACAGTGGGTCATGCCTTGTTATCTTTTATGGATGGTTTTTCAGGATATAATCAAATCTTTATCCCCCCTAAAGATCAATTTAAGACTGCATTTATAACACCTTGAGGAACCTTTTGTTGGGTCATGATGCCTTTTGGATTAAAAAATGCAGGAGCAACTTATCAATGGGCTATGACTCTGATTTTTCATGATTACATTCATAAGATTCTTGAAGATTATGTGGATGACATCTTGACAAAATCTATACAAAGAGAAGATCATGTTACTATTTTAAGACAGTCATTTGAAAGAATTAGAAGTTATAATATGAGATTGAATCCTAAGAAGTGTGTTTTTGGAGTTGATTCTGCTAAATTATTAGGATTTATAATCTCTAAGCGAGGCATCGAAGTAGATACTGAAAAGATTGATGCTATTGTTAATATGCCTCCTAAGAATATTTCTCAGTTACAAAGTTTACAAGGAAAAATACAAGCTATTCATCGCTTTATTTCTAATTTAGCCAACCGAACTATTCCTTTTACTTCCTTTCTTAGAAAGGATACCACTTTCTCCTGGAATAAGGAGTGTAAATAAACTTTTGAGAAATTTAAGGAGTATCTTGTGAATCCTCCTATTTTGCAACCCACAAATTTTGATAAACCATTTCAATTATACACTTCAGCGACTCCACGGGCTGTGAATGCGTTGTTAGCTCAAATTGATGATAATGGTAAAGAAAAAATTGTGTATTACATTAGTCAGACTTTAATTGATTATGAAACACGATATACAAATTTAGAAAGACAATGTCTAGTTGTAGTTTATGCATGTCAGAAACTCGGGCATTATCTTATAAATGCTGAAGTTAATGTGATTGTCAAGTTCTATCCTTTGAAACATCTATTCTCACAAACTGATCTTTCTGGTCGATTAGCAAAATGGGTTATGTTGCTCACCGAATTTGATCTTAATTTTATTTCTCATAAATCTATTAAGGGACAAGCATTGATAGATTATCTAGCCGAGGCTCCTAGTCCATGTCTAGATGAAAATTCTACTTCTATAGAATTTCCTGACGATAATATTCTAACTATTCAACATGATGATATTTGGGAATTATATTTTGATGGGTCTAAGTGTAAAATAGGTTCTGGTGTGGGCACCATCTTGATTCCCCCTACAAAAAAACCCATCCCTTTATCATATAAATTAACCTTTCCTTGTACTAATAACATTGCAGAGTATGAAGCCCTTATAGCTAGACTATGAGCAGCTTCATCCCTCAATGTCCAACATTTACAAATATATGGTGATTCGCAACTGATAGTTGAACAAATTAAAGGAGGATATCAAACTAAAAATGCTAAAATGACACAATATAGAGATTTAGCTCTTGATGTGCTTTCACAATTCCCATCTTATATGATTCAGACTTTACCTAGGAAGGATAATCGACATGCAGATGCTATGGCTAGTGCAGCTTCCTTGGTTTGTCTCGAGAATAATGCAAAAAAAATTCAATTTACTATACAAACTCTTAAATGCCTTGCAATTTCTGATAAGATCACTTTTGATTGTTTTAATTTGCATTCAGATGAATGGTATTCACACATTTTTCATTTTTTGAAGGATGGTATGTTTCCTGAATCAGCAACAAGGAACATGCGTAATCGTATTAGGAAACTTGTAGCACGGTACATCATTTTAGGAGATATCCTTTACAAACGCTCTTATGAAGGATTATTATTAAGATGTCTTAATAGAACTAAAATTCCTATAGCTTTAGCAAAGGCTCATTCTAGTTCATGTGGAGGACATTTTGGTGAAAAATCTTTGGTTAATAAATTGCTTCGAATGGGATATTATTGGAAAAAAATGGAACAAGATTCTTTCATATTTGTTAAGAAATGTACTCAATGTCAACAACATAGTAATTTGATTCATGCTCCTGCTCATGAGCTTCGTAATCAAGTTTCTCCATGGCCTTTCAGTATTTGGGGTTTTGACCTTATTGGAAAAATCTCCCCGACTTCTTCTCAAGGACATACTTACATTCTCACGGCTACGGATTACTTCATGAAGTGGGTTGAAGTTGTCCCTCTTCATTCAACAACAATAGATGTTATTTGTGATTTCATCCTTAATAATATCATAGCAAGATTTGGTATCCCTTCGATGATAATTTCGGATAATGGAACATCTTTTAAAAATAAGGAAGTTGCAAAATTTTTGGAGAAATATAGGATTCAACATAGATTTTCAACTCCTTACTATCCTCAATCTAATGGACAAGCTGAAGCATCAAATAAAATTATTGAACAAATCTTGAGAAAAATAGTTAATAAGCATGCCAAAGATTGGCATACTCAATTGACTTATGCTTTATGGGCTTATAGGACTAGTGTTCGTACCACCATGGGTACTTCTCCTTATAATCTTGTCTATGGTACTGATGCTATTATGCCTTTGGAACTAGAAATACCTTCTTTATGTATTTCATTTCATGGGATAATTGATAAAGATACTTTTCATGAACAACACTTACAAGAATTAGAAATGTTGGATGAACAACGAATACATGCATTAGAACATATAAAATCTTATCATAAATCTCTTCAGAAATAATACAATCATAAGGTAATTGAACGAACATTCATGGTTGGTGATTTAGTTCTTTATGAGAATCAACGGAATGTGAATTCTTTACCAGGCAAAAAAGGAAAATTTAGCCCTAATTGGCTTGGACCTTTTGTTGTTATTGAAAACTTTGGTTCAAGTGCTTACAAACTTGCTGATATGGATGGTGTTTCTTTTAAGGAACCCATTACTATTATGCATCTTAAATGTTATTACCCTTAATCTCATTTGTTCCATGTGCATTTATGTATTCCTTATAAAGATTTCTTTTAGAGGTTATGTAGTTTTAGTAAAAATTACATATTGAATATGTTTATGCACTTTCTTTCTGTCTTTCTTTCTATTAAGTTTTATATTGATGAAAGCATAGTAATCAAACATAGAACTAATCAGTAGAGAAAGTTTTTCATTCATCACAAATTTAGTTTTTCAAAGTTTTGATACATATGAGGCCAATGGCCCTATCTATCACTACATCTATCACTATGACGCTCTGTTGGCCGGTGACTCCCAGATCTCTCTGCCCTGTGGTAAGAAGATGAAGATTTGTGTGTCTATGTGTGGCTCTTGGATATGCTCATACCCTGTACACACTCATGAAGACTCTGTATCTCTACCATCATCTTCTCCTCTCTTTCTCTGCACATCCTCAACTCTACAAAGATGTTGGCATGTCTGTCGGGATCCCTAAGACCAATGGAAGACTCTCGCTCATCGACTGGTAGTTAGTAGGATATAATGTTATCCTTGAAAACCTCAGATACAAAGCTCCTCCACTCCACTACGCTAGCTGTAGATAGACAAACTTCTATCAGTCTAGTATCCTATCTATGTCAAATCAAATCATATATTCAAACAATTGTTCAATCAAATTTATACCTGGGTCTCCCTCATGGATGTCACTAAAGTTCCTGGATAGTGGGGGCATGGAGTGACTACTTTCTCCATGCTCGCTATGTGTAGGCCTTGATGGTGGTGTCCTTGTATAGGGCCATGGGGGCCATCATGATCTTAATGGTGATGCATGTGTAATAGGTATATCTATACCAGTATCACTAGCTGGGGGCATATCCTCGGATCTCTCCTTAGCTCCCTCCTCTACTCTCTCCTCCTCCATGGGATCTCCCTCAGAGATGTGCTCCTCCTCATCCTTGATATCCTCATCCTCCTTAGTGGCTCCACTATCCCAGCGTGTCCCCTCTGTAAAGCCTAGATCACCTATGGGATAATCCTTAGGAAAGATAGGACGGGTCCCCTCCAAACTCTAGTACCTGATGTAATCTCAGCTCACACCTGCATAGGTTACATCTGATGGAACCTATGTCGCCTCTGTATCGCTATCCTTAATGTCTTCTATCAATGGTCAGCATATGGTGCCAGGTCTCTGATAGTATCTCGTCAGATGTACATAGCGAGGTACTGCCTTAGGGACTCCCTGTAAGAGGCCAAACTGCCTCTTCACCTGATCATAATAGTAGGGCATCACTATATGACTCTGATGACCCTCTAGTAGCTTTCACTACTATGAATGTTTCATCTGGAATCGTGTATCAGGCCACTCTATCATTCGATAGTAGGGTCTCCATATCACATCGGTGTTCACAATGCGGTCTAGATGTACTCTCCAATAGAGCATATCACCAAACAGCCAAACACCCCTCAAAGGATATGCAAAGGCTCTCATTGTCCTCGCATCTACCATCACTAGCACTCCCTGTGGACATGTACATTCGAAATTCTCAAAGATCCATATCTGAAGAACTGTGCATGTCGATAGACTCTCTCACTGATACCTTACTAACTGACTCAGCTCATGGTATAGCTGAGCTAACATGCTGCGACCCCATGAGAACACGGTCCTCTCTCTCTCCATCTTCTATATGAGATGTGTCAGAGGTGAACAAAATATGGTACCCTTTGAGTTGGATAACACAACCAAGGATACTATGCACAACATCACCTTCTATATTAAAGGTTTAGGGCTTGATACTATGGCAGATAGTGGGATCTGATCTGATCAGCTCCGCATTAATCAGCGTACACCTATACAGTACTCTGAGTTTGCATAGATCTCTTCACAACCACATTGTGCTCTAGGTCTGACAGTCTCCCCTCAGACTGGAAGCTTCATAATCTTGTACACATCCTCTAAAGTCACTGTGATCTCCCCACATGGAAGATGGAAGGAGCAGGTATCCTCATCCCATCTCTCTATCAGAGCTGACAACATGGCTCGGTGTAGTCTAATCTGTGGAAGGATTGATACCCAATTAAGTCCTACATCCCTCAGTAACTACATCCCCTCATCATCTAGCTCAGACAATCTCTCCTTGACATTCACTAGCAAATCCCCAAAAGGATGTTCTCAAAAGTAGACTAGGTCCTGTAAGCACAAACAAACATCATATCAGTAATCTACATCATCAAATCTACAAATATAATTGAACTAGGTCAAATTCGACCTCAGTTAGGTCAATGTCGACCTTACTGGGTCAATGTCAACTTTACTGGGTCAAGGTTGACCTTTTTGGGTCAAGGTTGACCTCATCTCAAAACATGACAAAAACCCCCTGGGAAATGTCGACTTTTATGGGTCAAAGTTGACCTAGGTGGGTCAATGTCAACCTAAGTGGGTCAAGGTCGACCTAAAGGGGGAAAAATTGACCTGACCTCTCAAAAATAGGAATTTGAAAAACACAAAGCTGGATAAAGGCACAACTCACCTTGGGTAGTGGTCGTCTGGTAGCTAAGTTGTGTCTCAGAGACTCCAGGCGTGTCGCTTGCAGCTCCTCTCTTCTCGACATCTTGCTTTCTCATTTCGAATCTACAAATGGTAAGATTGAGTAAGTTTTTCTTTTTATCTTTTTTTTATAAGGTAAAATTAGGGTTTTCTTAGGGTAAAAACTCAAAATTTCTTTCTTATGCATTTAGACAGACATCCACTCTTTTTATCATAACTTGAGTTCGGTAACTCCATTTTGAGTACCATCAGTGGTGTTGGAATCATGATTCAGATACTTAAATCATTGAACTAGTTTAGGAAGGTTAGGAATCCTTATAATTGGTTTAGGAAAGGCCTTTTCAACACTCTGCATATCCAGTATATAGAATTTTTCTTATCACCTTGTTTCACCCTTCCGAAGTAGAAAGTCGAAACAGGGGGGGCATAAGGGGCTCTATACACTTCTCAAATTATCATATAATAAGATTTAGGTGATTTATAAATTTTCATTAACCTTGTGTGTTGCAGGTTCTAACAATTTTCTGCAGGATCTTTACATCAAGGACTTGGCTATATCCTTTTTATTTACTATGATGTTTTCTTACTTTAGCTTGCCTATTCACGTAGTGTCATAACTAAGCTAAAGTGGGGGCTAAATGTATCATCTTAAAATGGAATCACTTCCATCTTGGTAGGTTTAGCACCCTCTTTTATTACATTTATCATGATAGACATGCATTTAGGATGCATTTTGCTCTCATCTTCTTCATTCTAGGTGAAATTAGGGTTAGGATCTTAAGGATTCTCCTGAATTTCCCTCTTCCATGGCTCTATTTTATAGGTAGGATTAGAAATGGATCCTCCTAGCCTTCATCACAATAATCATAGGATTTTATGTCTATTCTATTCTATTTTGGCATCAGTTCTAGGTTTCTGGGCATCCCCGGGACCTCCTGACTTGGTTCTGAGTCAACCTGGGACCAGGGTCAGGGTCGAGTTAGAACCTGACTAGGTCAAGATCAAGGTTGACCTTGAATAGGTTAGGGTCAACCTTGATTTTGACCCCTTTCTCCAAATTCTCAAGATCCTTAATTTCGGGCTTCGGGCTTTCGGGAGATTTATTTTCCCGCTTCTGAGTCGGCCATTTCGGGTTTCGGGATGGTAAATCATTTAATTACATTTAATCTAGGTATATTTTATAAAGGTTAGGACCTAATTGGGATTTAATTCTCCAAGGTGGCCCCTCTAGAGGAGTGTGCCCTAGTTCACTATAAAAGGAGGCCTTCCTCTCTCATTTTCACATCAAATTTTCATATCTCATCTCAAGAAATTGCAAGCTCTCAAGTGCAAGTGAGAATTCAAGAAAGGGAGGAATAGTGAAGGTGCAAGTTAGCAAGAGGAAGACATAAAAGATCAAGCCATTGTTGACATCAAGCATCTTTGTGAATTCATATTTGGAGAAAGAGAGATCCTTTCTTCCTTGATCCACCATTATCAACTTTCAAGCATTCAAGGATTCAATCATGAAGTAGCAATTATGGATTGTGAGTTTGGTAGAAGTACTTTAGCCTTGGGGGCTTGGTATGATTTTCTATCTCATTCAAATCTATGCATTATTATTTCATACATATTCATGCTAGGGTTTTGATCTAGAGGATTAGATCTTGGCATTACACTTTCAATACATACACACACACATTATATTTCAATCGGCTATTCTTGGAGGTGGAGACCACCAAAATGGGGATTTGATTAAGGCAAAACCTTATATAGCCACCCCAAAACTCCCCTTTTTTAGATATCTACAGTTATTATTTTAAGGATCAAAGGACAGATCTGAGTACCCTTTTCGTCGAACTTTTGGGATCTGTGAACAGAATTCAAATTGGACTTCAAATAAAGAATATAGTATTTGACCTTTTATGAGGGTCAAACCCGAGTTGAGCTATTTTGGAGAAAGATTTATGGGTTTTCTTCATCTCAGCATTTCCAATCCAAGACAGGTTTTGGATTTTTTTGAAAGTGTACACAGACATCAGAATTCAGCATTTTCCAGATCTGCCCTAATTTGAGGTTAGTATTTATTATTTCAAATTTCCAAACATAATCCTCCTCCATATAGGGAAATATTGGATTTACTCTCTCTCTCTTCCATATTCATCCACAAATTGATTCGATTGTGTATTAACCTCTAGGTTGATCAAATCGAATCTCATCTTTGGGGAATTTGGGTTTTGAGAATAGATCTCATATTTCCCCTTCTACATTTGAATAGTGGTGAATCCATTTTACCTCTATTCATTTTGGTGTACCCGACATACTTACTCTCCTTTTCTTTTGTGGAATTAGATGCCCTATTGTGTTAGATTTTAGATCCTTTCTTGCATTTAGTTTATGTTCTTGCATTTTAAATTCAAAAATACAAAAAAATCTATATATTCAATAAAATACAAAAACATTTCTTGTATTTCATTTATTATGGAGATTCTTAAGATGTTTTGGTGTATGGTTATGTTGTTTATTACTCTTCTTTTAGCATCTCTTTATAATACCTATGATGTTTATGAGAGTCTCATTCACTTCATTATGTTGATGACCCTTCACCTAGCTCTTGCTTATGCTTTTGTGAAGTTGACCGACACTAGTCTACCTACATTTAAAAAATTTCTTAGGGATTTATGTGGTAGCCTTATTCATCTTTTGGATTATGTGAAGAATTGGGTAGATGACACACCATCTCTTAATCTTCCTAATCCTCATCCTATCAATCCTAATCCTAATCCTATCAATCCTAATCTTAATCCTAATCTTCCTATTCCAATACCTACTTCTTCATCTGCTAATCCTCGCTCTTCCCGTACTTATGATGGGATTCAAGTTATCGTTCAGGATGCGGATGTGCAAAATTTCTTTGATTTACCTTCTCCTCTTATTCAGGATGATATTAAAGGAAAGGGTATAGACACTTCTACCAAACCTATTATCCCACCTTATACAACCTTTACTCATGAGCATGATAAACAATCACCTCCTGTAGAAGCTTTACATAATATGTATACTACTGGATATAATATGGTGACTAAACAAGGTTATAAAGGTTTAGGGCTAGGATTTAATGAGCATGGTATTAGGTTTCCTGTTCATCTACTCCCTAAACTGAGTATGTATGGTTTTGGGTGTTCAAAATCTCAAGTTAAGGTAGGTGATGCTAAACATCATCCTCCTCTCCCCACACCTATCCTAGATAACCCTAATACTCGACAAGAAATTGCTAAGAAGGTATATGTTGAGCTAATGAATTCCAAGAAAGAAATCTTTAGACCTATGCTGATAGATGCTCTATACAAATATAAATGTCCTTTTCATTATCGTAACAAACACTTACTGGTTGATTGTATACATTTCAAGGCATATGTTAGAGAAAGAGCTACTTTAGGAATTATATCTCACTCTCGTGCAATTTTACAATTTCTTCATAATTTTGATATAGGGGATTCCCCTCCTTTAGATATAATGTAAATGTTCTTATCCTCATGTCTCATGACTGGGGGGCAAGAGGTGCATCTTCATCCAGTCTCCTAGGATCCATTAGGTCTTTTATTGGGGCTTAATTGGTATTCTTTCTCTTCTCTTTTTCTATGGTTTTGCATTATGTTTTTAATCATCCATAGAATATATCCTTTCTTCTCAAGATATCTTTTCTAAGACATTTGTTTTGCAAAGGTATCCCTTTTCTTTATCTCTAGGGGGCAAGGTACCTCTTTCTTTTTCTTTGTCTAGGGAGAAACTTTCCTTAGCTTAGTGGTATTTGTTTATATTGCAATATTATTTCACCATATTGATAGATGTTTTGACTATGGATAATATTCTTATATGATAAGTTGTTGTCCTAGGTCATCACCTCTTCTCTATGTTGCAAATTATGTTCTTTATACACTTTCACCCTTGCTTTGGTGTTAGAGTTGTTTCCCTCATTTCAAAGATTCCTCTTCCTCTTCCTTGTAGGGGGCTTGATGCTTGAATCTTTGTTCCCTCCTTTTTGAAAGTTGACATTTTATCTAAAGCACTCCTCTTTGGTGGGGGTCTTGTTGATAAGATCTCTTTCATTTGAGGATCCTTTTTCCATCAGTGACATATCCTTTTCACGATTATCTCTACTCTTGGATGTAGGGGTCAATATCCCTCGCTAAGAATATGGTGTACATTATTGTAAACAGGATATCTCCTTGTATTGTGAAGTGGGTATCCTCTTCAATCTTTGTCCTACGTTGGGGGGCAAGGATGTCATTTCCTTCTGTCTTTTCAGGATTCACCGCTTTCCTTGGGTAAGCCGTATTTATCTATTATGTGACATACATGAAAATTATGGTTTGCATTGAGGATCTATGTCCTTGATAATAGCCTCTTTTGTTGTTTGACATTGGGTTTCCATAGTTGATATATCTCTCACCTTGGAAACTAAATAGTGTGCTATCCCTCATAAAGGTTACTTTCTTTTCACTTCTTGCATGATATCTCTTTACATTCATCTCTTCCATGACCTCATAGGAGCTGTGACCTTCTTGGCTTGGACTGAGTGTTGTTTGTGGATATTGTCTTGATCCTGAAGAAGGCTTTATCCTTGTTCTTTTCTTTCCTTAACATGTCAAAATAGTATGTTTTTGCCATATTAAGGAGGGGGGCATATGTAGGGCCTCCCTTGTACTATAGTTTTTTTTATTTTTACATGCTAAATCTTGGAAGGTAACACACATAAGTTGCTAAATCTTGAAAAGACATGCATTTATATGCTAAATCTTCCGATGGTAACGCACATAAGTTGCTAAATCCTGAGGAGACACGCATTTTTCAAAATTTTCAATATGCTAAATCTACTTAAGGTAACACACATAAGTTGCTAAATCCTGAAGGGACATGCATTTCTAATTTCAAATATGCTAAATCTTGGAAGGTAATGCACATAAGTTGCTAAATCCTAAAAAGACACACACCTATATGCTAAATCTTTCGATGGTAACGCACATAAGTTGCTAAATCCTAAGGAGACATGCATTTCATATTCATAGTGATACAAGGTGGATCTATGGGTATTCGAGAAGCCATTAGTAGATGCATTACAATTACAAGTACAATTTTTGGGTGAACCTATTGGGCTCTCCCTCTAGGGTGATTCACGGTAAGGTGGGCATCTTACTGGGTGAGGTAATCACTTTCTCCTTTCTCTCTTTTCTGCTTTCATGCTAGTAGGACGGGATCATGAAGCTATGTTATTTATAGTGTTGCTCTTGTCTTTCTTATATAAACATTTATGCTTTTATGATAGCTTTTCAAATATGATATTAGCATGAGGAATATTTCTTAGTGAGGTTTCTTATGCTAATTGATTTGGGTTATTTAGAGCTAACCCTTGTTCTTTTGGTTTTATTGTTTCGCACCCTTGTGTGTGTATGTTGAGTTAGAATCTTTAGTCTGGGGGCTCATGCCCTTAGCTAAGTTTTATTTTATCTCTTTGTGAATCCACTTGGATCTCCACTTTCTTCTCCTTTACCAAGAGTTTGCATCGAATCCATACTCTTGCTAAAGTGGGGGCTTAATGTATCATCTTAAAATGGAAGCACTTTCATGATAAGAGCATTTAGCCCTTCGATTAAGTGGTTTGGGGTCATATTGGATGCCTTTAATTGATCTTTTCTTTGATCTGGCTTTCTCCCTGCTTTCCACTTCTTTTCTGCTTCATTTTAGGTGAAATTAGGGTTAGGATCTTAAGGATTCTCTTTAATTTCCCTTTTTCATAGCTCTATTTCTAGGTAGGATTTAGAAATGGATCCTCCTAGCCTTCATCATGATAATCATAGGATTTTATGTCTATCATTGATATTATGTTCTGTTCTGGCATCAGTTCTAGGTTTCTGGGCATCCCTAGGACCTCCTGACTTGGTTCTGAGTCAACTTGGGACCAGGGTCAAGATCGAGTTAGAACCTAACTAGGAGGTTGAGGTTGACCCTAACTAGGTCAGGGTCAATCTTGACTTTGACCCCTTCTTTTAAAATTTCAATTTTCAGAATCTCCGGGCTTCGGGCTTTCCGGAGATTTATTTTCTCGCTTCCGATTTGGCCATTTTGGGTTTCAAGATAGTAAATCCTTTAATTGCATTTAATCTAGGTATATTTTATAAAGGTGAGGACCTAATTGAGATTTAATTCTCCAAGGTGGCCCATCTAGAGGAGTGTGCCCTAGATCACTATAAAAGGAGGCCTTCCTCTCTCATTTTCACATCAAGTTTTCATATCTCATCCTCAAGCAATTTCTCTCAAGCTCTCAAGGTGATCAAGCAAGCATCCATTCAAGCATTCAAGCCATTGAAGGGATTTGGTTCAAGCATTCAAGATTTATCATTCAAACCCTAGATCTAGCCATCATGATGGTGTGATCTTCCTTCAAGATCCTTTCTTCATCTTCAAGATCCATTTCATTCTCTTACCAAGGTGAATTCCAAGCATACAACCATGGAGGTTTGATTTACATTTATTTTTGTGTTCAAGCTTTCATATCAATATACTTGTTTACATTTCAAATACAATTGCATATTTATTGAATTGCATAGCTTCATTGTTAGATCCTTTTCTACTACTTGCTAGCATTCTCCATTTCAATTTCAATATTAAGGTTGATTCCAAACTGGGGTTTAACCCCCATTTTCTTGCAGGTACAGGTGCGGAATTTTGAATCTGAGAGCGAATTTGGATACCCTTTTTGGAAAAATTCTAAGATCTGCGAACAAAATTTGAATCGGACTTCAAATAAAGAATGTGGTATTTAACCTTTTATGAGGGTCAAACCTGAGCTGAGCCATCTTGAGGAAAGATTTCTAGGTTTTCTCCGTCTCGGCATTTCCAATCTAGGATAGGTTTCAGATTTTCCTGAAAGTGTACACAGACATCAAAATTCAACATTTTCCAGATTTGCCCTAATTTGAGGTTAGTATTTATTATTTCAGATTTCCAAACATAATCCTCCTCCATATAGGGAAATATTGGATTTACTCTCTCTCTCTTCCATATTCATCCACAAATTGATTCGATTGTGTATTAACCTCTAGGTTGATCAAATCGAATCTCTTCTTTGGGGAATTTGGATTTTGAGAATAGATCTCATATTTCCCCTTCTACATCTGAATAGTGGTGAATCCATTTTACCTCTATTCATTAAGTAACTTGTAAAGGATACCTACGTAGCCACTTCTAGGCTCTAGCACCTCCAAAACAAACCACTTCCCATCTATACACTCAGATAACCTACCCTAATGCTCCAACCAAAATAACAAAGAGAAGAATGAACCAATACCACAAAAGCTTCTTATAAATCATAAACCATGATAATCATCAAAGTAAAATAATGGACCATAGTAGAGAACAACACATCCTATACAATGATCAAATAGTCCATCTCAATATAAACATTACCAAAGATCATCCATCCCATAATGGATATCTTAATAAAAATAATAACAATCCTCATAGTCTTATATCACAAGACCAACGATAATCACAACATCAATGACATCCATCTCCAAACATGAAGTAACATAACCCATAAAGATAATAATCCAGAACGTACAGAACAATCATAGTAGAGAACATAAGGCGACCAAGTAAATCATACTAAATCATAATAACAGTTGTCACCTTTTTGGTCAAATTAAATAAAGATCGAGACACAATACAACATATGAGATCACTCACAGATATCACAGAATCATACATGATCCAATCGAGACTTCATAATGGTTATAACGACTCCACATAAAATCAGAGATCAACGGAAAAACACTTAAAGCCTCCAGTATATAATTTTTAAAAGTCAACGTAATTTCCCCAAATAAACAACATCAAACACGACAATAGAATATACCAAGTAGTCAAACCATAATACAAGTCTCAGTTGTTTAAGAACAATCAATTTTGTTTACTAAAGTCTAGTTTGACTTATTAAGAAAACGTTCATTTAAAATTTCATGCATATATACTTTTTAAATAAGTATTGAAATAAAATCTCCATGTAGATCAAAACACTGTGTATTTAATAATAAAATAATATTATAAATTTTCAAATAAAAAAATAAAAATAAAAATATTAATATTAAAATCTGCATGTAAAAAAATTAATTAATATTTATTTATTAATTAATTTTCCTTTTTTTTAAATAAATAAATAACAATAATAATAATAATATTTTTTTTTTTAATCTAAAAATTAATAAATAATTTTTGTTTTTTTTAAATCCAAAAATTAATAAATAATAATAATAATAAATTTATTATTTTAAGCCAAATATATATATATTTCAAAATTTTAAATACATATATTTTTTTTTGCATTGATTTTCTAATTTCATGATTTAGTATATTTTTCTCCATATATATATATATATATATATATATATATATATATATATATATATATATATATATATATATATATATATATATATATTCTTTACTACTTTCTTTTAATTCTATAAAAAGATTATGCTCATATGCAAATATTATATATCTATTTTAATTTGATTTACTTCCTAGGGTTTCAACAACAAATACAAACAAATCCTAACTGATTTAATACAAGATTTTTCCTCAATATTTTCTAACAAAAATACCAAGTATTCACAATTCTACAATCACAAGATTTCTTCAAACAAAAAGCTTTCAAAACAAAATTTTATACAAAAGAAGAATTACAAAACTATCATCAACAAAATCTGGCAGGCACAAAGTAAACAATCTTTTAAAAGAAAATCGGATCTACGAGGGTTTCGAACCCTACCTTAATCCACCAATTGGCAGAAGCCATGGAGAACAATCCAAAAATTTTGAAAATTCTAAACTTTCATAATTTCTTTTAATTCTAACTCCGAATCAAAACTTGTAAACCTATGTGTGTAAAGAATAATGACCAAAATACTCCTAATAAAAGAAAACTAAGCAACTTGGGTTTTCTAAAACTCATGCAAAATAAAAAAAGGAACTCAACATTAAATTAAGTAAAAATTATTTATGTAATAAATATTTCTTAGTTTTTATCAATTCACTCAACTTGAATTTTAAAAGGTAAAGTTCTAATTTCTTAATAAAGTATTTTCTAATATGCAACTCAACATTAAAATCACTTAACTCCTTTTTAACTTCTTTTGCATTTAAATATTAATTTTTATATTTTAATTAAATTAAAATTATTAGCATATTTGAAATATGCAATTTAATAATAAATATTATTTATATTTTAATTATGTATTTAAACTCTAATTTAGACTTAGTATTTAATTAAATCTCCACTTTTCATAACTAGACTTTCTAATTAATTCTTTTTAATAAACATAGGTATTTAATTAATTCTCTTTAATTAAATAATATTATATTTTAGCATTCTAATATTTTATAAGATATAAGTAATCAATCACAAAATTAACTTTAATTAAATCATTTATCTATTTTAACACAAAAATCACATCAAACCTATAGGCATGCAAAACCTGAAGAAACTAACTACATCAAAAATACTAAATCAAACACAAAGGAAGGGTTCACAAATGATGTCACCTTAACGAATTCGAAGGGTAATAACTAAGATACTTGTCCACTATTTTTGGACAATAAATGGCTTAGATTAGGATTTGGACTTGTTTGTTATCTACCCTCTCTTACCATTGAGATATTGCGATATGGTACATTCATCTTGATAATTCAGGGAAGTCGATGTCTGGTACCTAAAATCTTGCATAAAAGACGAGCATGTACATATATGTATAAATATATAACAAACAATGACAAAGATCAGTCGATCGTGTGGATCTCGCAAGAAAGTAACTACGACTCCATCCTTCAACCACATCAAACAGAAATATAAAACATACACGTAATTCGTACACATGTAGGTACGGGGTCAGTAAATCCATAAATATAAATGACATCATAACATATGAAAAATCAGACTATGGGAGGGGTATTACATAAACACATCCCTAGCAAAAGGAAAGCTAAAAAACTATAGTTGTCTGGTACCATACTACCCTAACCCTTCACAACCTAAGAGTAAGACAGTCACTATAGAAACCCTGTAAAAACCTTTTTCTTTTTTTGATACATTGGCCTAGTAGTCCATGGGTTCAAACTACAAGCCCTTAAGGGACTCCCAACCAATCTGTATCTCATCTCTTCGCTCATTTCCTATCATAGCACTCCATAGAAGAAAAGGGCATAATGATGGAACAAAATCCCTAACATTAAGCCATTCACCCTATTTTGCAACAAACCCTTCTCTCGATCATGTCATGGCAAGAAGGGACTTCATGTTAGTTTTAGTAGCTTGGACAGTATTTTGTCCATTGTCGAAGACTTTGGTTAGTGTGCAGACAATTATTTACTTAATTAAGTGACTCTTTTAGATACACCTTGAAACTAATTAGTTAGGGTTTGTTGGAGTCTAATTAATCTCAGTCATTGATTGAGATTAAATCACGGTCATTGGTTTCCAATGAGAGTAGTATAAAAGGGGTCAATGGGCATTTGGAGAACACACACTTGAGAAGAATTTGCAGTGATAGAAAATTTGTAGTGTTAACAAATAGTTTTGTAGTGATAGAAAGGCTGTAGTGATAGTGTTGGAAACAACAGTAGTGGAATCTCAGCAAGAGAAATTGGGAGAAGAATTTTTAGAGGACAATATTGTCGGAGCTCTACTAGTAAGAGGCAAGCAGTTTATATATCTCTAAATTTGTTGAAGATTAATATAAATTCCTCATCTACAATACCGGTTTTCCCTTTGGGGTTTTTCAAAGGACAATTTGTCCAAAAATATCATGTTCATTACGTTGCATATTTTGCATCTGTAATTTTATTTGTGAAGTTGCAGTTGTGTTATTTTTTATTATTTATTGTGAATTAATTTTTGGTAGTTAAATAATATATATAAGATAGGAGATTAATAATGAGTAGCTGCAATACAATTTTCACATGGTATCAAAGCCAAGTTGAGGGTAGAAAAGGTTTAGCATAGGCAAAGGAAAGAAAATATAGGGTTTGTAAAACCCAGTTTGACCTTTTGAAAATTATTATTTCTTTTATCCCTTGAGATTGCTTCAACAAGTTTGAGAGATTAGGATAGATTGGATGGAGCCTCTGATTTTGATGTCTAGAAAGCCAGAATTTTTTTTATTGTTGGAAGAGAATGGTATCAAGGAATAGGTGACCAGTGTTGTAGTTGTACCTACAAATCCAACATAGATCTTAGCATACAAGAAGGATGATACCAAGGTGATGAGGCTAATCCTTGATGGTGTCGACCATATAGTTATGCATATTGTTGAATTAGAAACATTGAAGAAGATGTGGAATGTCATTCTCAATCTGTACTAGAATGCTACCACTAACCGAAAGATGATTCTCCAAGAAAATTTAAGGAATTCCTAGATGAACAAGGGAGAAGACATTACAAGTTACCTCACCAGGCTTAGATTTGTTAAGGATGAGTTAACAACTATTGGAGATAAGCTAGATGATGACGAACTAGTAAGAATAGCCCTAAATGGGTTTACTAAGCAATGGGATGTCTTTGTTCAAGTTATTAATGGACGAGACACCTTAATGAGTTGGGGTCAACTATGAGTGATTGCACTTAGGAGAAGCTTAGACTAAGTATCGTCAATGGAACCAACAATTAGAGTCAGAAAAGTGAGGTGGAACAAGAAAATGTTGTCCTAGAGGAAAAAGGGAAAGCGAAGAAGGTGTCTAGTAAAGCATCAAATCCACAAAGTGAGAAGGACTTATCTAAGATCAAGTGATATGGTTGTCATGAGTTTGGCTACTATGTAAGTGATTTCCCGCAAAGGAAGAATAATGACAAGAAAGGCAAGAAGCAAGTTGCAGCTTCAACAAGTGCAAATGAGCTCTCTAGTCTAATGGAGGATGATTTTGCATTCATAGCTTGTATGGTTAGCTCAACCTCATAGTGTGTCTGGTATATGGATAGTGGGGCATCATTTCATATGATAGGAGTTAGAGAGTACTTCTCCAGTTATAAGGAGGAGGATGCCAAAATACATATTTCTATGGGGAACAACCAAACTCAATTTAGTTGGGAAAGGGACTATTCAATTTCAGAGGGAGATTGGAAAGATTTTAGGGTTTAGGGTTTAGGGTTTAGGGACTATTCATGGAAAAGGGTTGTTGAGAGGAAGAATCATTCTATATCAGAGGTGGAAAGGGCTATGCTACATCACCAAGACATGCCTCATTACTTATGGGAAGAGGCATGTAGTATGGTAGTATAGATACATAACAGGGTTCTGCATAAGGTACTAGGGAGGATGACACCAAAGGAAGCTTTCACTAGGGAGAAGCCAGATGTCAATCACTTCAGGATATTTGGGAGTTTGGCATATTGTCACATTCCAAGTGATACACATACCAAGTTAATCAAACTACAAAGAGGAGGTACTTTGTGAGGTATAGTGAAACCTCAAAGGCATATTAGATATTTATTCTAGGGACCAAAAGGATTATAGTCAGACATAATGTCAAATTCATGGAGGACAAGGCATTTAGAAGGTCTAGAGTTTTCTAGTAAGCGATCAAAGTGAGCATCCAATAGAAGCTCCAAGGATCATTCAACCAAATCAAGGGAAGCAAAGCTCAAGTACAATTACAAGTACAAGCACAAGCTCAAGTGCTAAGAGTTCACAAAATATGGAGCAAGAGGTGCAACAAATCCAAGAGATGCATCAAGAAGATATCGAGGTTGATATTTCATCCTCTACTATTGGCAGTAGGAACTGAGAGGCTCAACAAACACATAGGGATACTCAAGAGTTTGTGGGAGCACCTAGGATGAGTACCAAACAATGAAAACAACTAACCAAGTTTAATGACGGTGGCATTAGTTAGTCAATTGGTAGATAGTGAGCCTTCCAACTATCAGGAGGCTACACAGCATTAGGTGTGGCGAGATGTGATGGTTGAAGAATATACCTCAATAATGTAGAATGGTGTGTGGGAGGTTGTGCCTAGACCAACATATAGGGTTTTGGTTGGATCGGGATGGATCTATAAGATTAAGCATAGTGTAGATGGTAGCATTGAGAAATACAAGGCAAGGTTCGTTGCAAAGGGGTTCTCTCAGAACGAGGGAATAGACTATCATGAGACATTTGCTCCAGTGGCCGAGTATACTTTTATATGAGTTGTGATCTCATTTGCAACACAGATGGGATGGAAAATCCATCAAATGGATGTCAAGACAACATTCCTTAATGGTGAGTTGAAAGAGGAGGTATGCATAGAACACCTAGAAGGCTTTGTAGCACATAGAAATGAGACCCATGTGTACAGATTGAAGAGAGCTTTGTATGGACTCAAGCAGACTCCCAAAGCATGGTATGAGCGCATTGATACATACTTGTAGGGAATGGGCTTTGTAAAGACTGAGGCCGATGTTAACCTCTACTACTTGGTGGTTGCAGGTGAGGTTCTCATTCTTGTACTATATGTGGATGACTTGTTTTTAACAAGTTCACTAGGGCTCATAGAGGAGTGCAAGAGAGACCTTGCACTAGAGTTCGAGATGAAGGATTTGGGACTTATGCACTACTTTTTAGGCATGGAGGTGTGGCAGACAAATGGAGAGATTTTCCTTGGATAAGGGAAATATTGCATCAAAATCTTGAAGAGATTCAAGATGGAGTGTAGAGCCATCTCTACACCTATGATCATTAATTGGAAGAAGGTAGACATCCAAGGAGAAGGATGTAGATCCCACCTTATATAGGCAGTTGATTGGTTCTCTCATGTATTTGGTCAACACCAGGCCAGATATAGCTTTTGCAATAAACTCTCTTAGTCAATTCATGGGCCAAAGATAGTGCATTGGACAGCAGCAAAGCATGTGTTGCGTTATTTGAGTGGTACAATTGAGTATGGGATTAGATATGCTCGAGGTGAAGGAATCAAGTTGATAGGCTATACTAGCGCAGATTGGGCAGGCAGTACAATGGACAAGAAAAACACTTCAAGGTGATGTTTCAGTTTGGGATCAAGAGTTGTCTCTTGGTTCAGCAAGAAGCAGAAGTCCACGGCTCTAAGTTCTGCATAAGCAAAATACATAGCAGCTAGTGTGGCGACGTGTGAAGCTATATGGCTTCAGAAGTTGCTAGTAGCTTTGTTTGGTCAAAGGGTTGGGACTACAGTGATACATTGCGACAATCAGAGTTGCATTAAATTATCTTAGAATCATGTGTTTCACATTAGGTCTAAGTATATAGACATCAGGTATCACTTCATCAGGGATTGTGTACAATTGGGGATTGTTCAACTACAATACATACCTACAGAACAATAGGTAGCAGATATTTTGACAAAGGCATTGGGGAAGGCAAAATTCATCTTCTTCAGAGATAAGTTAGGTGTCAAACAAAACAACTTCCTCGCTAAGAGGGAGTGTTAGTTTTGGTAGCTTGGACAGATGTTCGTCCATTGTCCAAGAATTCATAAATAGTTGTTTTTATGGAGACTTTGGTTAGTGTGCATACAATTATTTAATTAATTGATTCTTTTAGAGACACCTAGAAACTAATTAGTTAGGGTTTGTGGGATTCTAATTAATCTCAATCGTTGATTGAGATTAAATCAATGTCATTGGTTTCCAATTAGAGTAGGATAAAAGGGGTCAATGGGCATTTCAAGAACACACACTTGAGAAGCATTTGCAGTGATAGCGAATGAATTTGCATTGTTAGCAAATAGTTGTGCAGTGATAGCAAGGGTGTGGTGATAGTGTTGGAGATAGTAGTACTGGAATCTCAACATGAGAAATTGGGAGAAGAATTTCTAGAGGACAATATTGTTGGAGCTCTGCCAATAAGAGGAAAGTAGTTTATGTATCTCTTAATTTGTTGAAGTTTAATATAAATTCCTCATCTACAACATTGGTTTTCCCAAGGATAATTTATCCAAAAATATTGTGTTCATTATGTTGCATATTTTGCATTTGTGATTTTATTTGTAAAGTTGCAGTTCTGTTATTTTTCATTATTTGTTGTGAATTAATTTTTGGCAATTAAATAATCTATATAAGATAGTGACATAGTCATGGTCAGAGAATCCCCATAGGAGATGTCCAAACATGCAGCAAACAAAGTCACATAGCGGAAAATATGAACACACAATAATCTCTGAAAGAAAAATCAACTTCTATTCATCAATAACCGAGCTTACAAGCAACATGTTGGGCTATAAGGCCTTCTTGGTTATGGCCAATTACACCAGAAAATACAACAAGATCAACAATGATCCAACTCTTCCTAGCTAGTCCAAATCTGTACCAGAAACAACAACTAGTTGGACTACAAAGGTAGATCTAAACTTGAGCTCGTAAGCCTCCAAGCAATCTCCTTGTTCCAAAACAATACTAGCTCTACTACCCTTAGAATAGCTAACTAAATTATGCTCTCAGATCAGAATATCCTCTGCTACCACCTCCTATCACCTCCTCCTCTTCTTAAACACTACCCAAACCCTCCTTATATACTACTCAGCCACAAGTGGGCTTTACAACAATAATTGATTACAAAACATCAGTCAGCTTTCAACATAGCCTTTACAAAATATATTTCTTCATGTCGGCCTTCAAACGGTCATCAGATCCACATAGAAGAATGCAACACACCAGATTTAGGTCCCCACATGTCCAAGGTCAATCCATAACTCAAGGAGCGCGACCCAAATTAAATTCACCAGTCAGCCAAGCTGATTCATCCAAACAAACAATTCGGTCAACAAGAGCACCGAGCACTAGAACCATGTCTCCAAAACCCAGTCGGTAACCTGAGCACCGAACTCCTCAATCGAGCAGCCAACACACTGAGTCACTGAGGCCGTCAATAACATATCACCAAGATCTAGTTGACAACCAAGCATAGAACTCTTCCACCGAGCAACAAATACATTGAGTTACTGAGCTCCATCAGTGAAGCCAAGTAGACTCCCAATCGAGAACCACCACCGAAGTGACCACCAACCATCGAGCTCCATCAGTGAAGCCAAACAACTTCCAACGGAGAACTAACACAAAGAGATCGAGAATCTCGGGTCTCTAACTGAGATACAATAGAAATCCACAACCAAACACAAACATTGGTTGATATAGGACTACCAACTACCCTGGGATGCTCCTGAATCAAATAGGAGATTAATAATTAGTAGCTGCAATAGAATTTTCACTTCATCCCATACAATAGGTCCTCTTCAGCACACACATGCAAGACCTATTCCACCTCCGCCTTCGTGCCCAACTCAAGGCCCCCTGCCATGAAAATGGAAGCCACATCAATGATGGTAAGATAACGGTACTAGGAGTTAATGTATTCCACTCCTAGAAAGATCTCCATGATTTGAACAAACACAAGGCCATCGATCATAAAGATGATCCTCATCCTTTTTCTCCATGATTTGGTCGAGGAATGCCAATTGTTTCTTACAAGTGACCAATGTGAAATTGGCCTCCATCTTACCACCACCTCAACCACCTTGCGCATGCCATCAAAAGGTACCTCCCACTACTACCTTTCACCACTGTTATCACTAGTTACTGCACCCACCAAACCCTACTCCTAGCCAACACACAACACAAGATACGTCACCAAATGCACATTGGATGGTTTAATTTACAAAGAGGTGGGAATGATTAAATGAGGTTGCCTTGTTCAATGTGCCCTACTATCATTAAAGTACATGCTTACTACACAAGGCTCTTCAACGCTAGTGTATGAGCCAATCACCTCTTCAAATGGGATGTCTCAAAAATCCTCTTGAATCCTTTCCATATCACTTGAGTTTAATTCTAGCTCAGTTTGACAAGGTGTCTACCACCCTATTTCCTTCCCATTTAACATGGGAAACTTCAAACTCGTCAAACTCTAAAAGAGTGTTTTTAATATTTTTTCTTAATTTATTAATCTTCTATGTTGGTGTCTTGCATTTGATGATGTCATCAATAATAATCAAAGAATCACCTTCTAAATGGATTTGAGATACTGATAATTGTTTGGCCATTTGCACAACCATGAGAGTTGCACAGGCCTCTACTTCATTGTTAGTTCCTAATCACAACCTCATTGATTCAATTGCTTAAATATTTCCTTTTGAATCCCGAGCGACACATCCTGCGCCCAACAACCCTAGATTCCCTTTTGAGGCTCTGTCAAGATTAATCTTAGTCCATCTAATCTCTAGTGTACTCCACTCCACAAATCCCACAAACTGATCAACTAGATTAGCCTAGGGGGGGGCCATTAATAGGTTGACTAGGTAACATATTTTAAACATATGCATGAGTAAAAATTACATCAGCCCAAAAAGCTAGGTAACCCACTATTATTAAGTATATGCCTTACAACTCTCTGGGACATTTGTCTGATTTGATTTTCACTTGAAGTGCCTTGCATATGTGGTTAATATTGAAACAAGTATTGATCCTCTAAATTCCCTACCTTTAGATGTTAGAACTCACATAACCAATGTAAGAAAATCATGGGATGAGCAATGTAATCATATTAACCACCGAGTCACTACAAAGTTTGAAGTTGTCTCCTTGGAGATGCTAGATGATTCTTCTTAGCAACATCATACATGTTTCCTAAATGTAATTCACTAGTGTTCTTTCTTGATAAATCCTACATTTTTTTTTTAATCACGTATTTTTTTATCTAGAAGAGACACTAAGGGCTTGGTTGTCTGCATTGGCGATAGTGCTTCAACAACTATGTAGTCATCTACTTTGGCACTCATTCTATGTCAACGTTCCTATTTCTTTGAGATATCACTTTCTATAGTTATACCCAGGACTCGTGATAAAATATTGACACTAGTGAACACTAACGTGTGGAATGATTAGGAAGATCTACATACTCTCATACTCTTTATGGATTAGGAAGACCTACATGTGCCTATGAGCTTATCTCTTCCGAAGGGAAGAAACATTGTTTCATGAAAGTGAATCTTCATAAGCATTGAATGTTGCAATGTGTTTCTAGTGCAAGATGTAACACATTTAAGGGCCTTACCTTACTCTATCTCCATCATCTATTTTTTGAGGGTTCACTTTATTATTCTTAGGGAGCATTTATGTACATGAGCATTTAATATACCCTAATTCTTATGACTCATTTCTAGTTCTCACTAAGTTACTGTTATACACTAAGTTTGCACCCTTGTTTCAAGCTCTCGTAGTCTTGATAACCTAGTATAACATGGGAATCATCTCTAGGTTGTGGGACCTATGCTAACTGAGATGAGACCTCCAGGTTCTAGGTTGGTTCCTCTTGGATAATCACCTTAATTTGCTTCTAGACATGAAAAGTAAAGCTTTGGGGAAAAGGGATAGAAGGAGTGCAAAAAGGGAAATGACTGGAAAGCAAACTACCTACTAGGTGATACACCGAAAATATGGTATGAATTACAGTATAAAAGATGAAATCAGTACACAATCTTAGGTCTAGGAGATCATAACTCAATGAATAGGCTTGCATCAATATTTTATAGAGGGGTCTGCAATAAAGAGATGCTATGCAGGGAAAGAGAGAAATTTTAGAAAGCAGTAGCACTCCTAAGAATTTAGACACAAATTATAACCTACAAACAAACATTCACCTCTACAATTGGGTATAAGAATGAGATAGATTGACAGGGGTGGAAGTATACCCACAAAAGCATTCAAATCATATCATTCACAAGCATACACATAAATTGCAAAAAGAAAGAGGGATCAAGAAGCCTAAAAATATCACTGAAACATACATATACTGAATTCAATAAGAGAAAATTCAGACAAGAAGGTATAGGGGACATCAAAGAATGTCACAATACACTTTGCAATATCCAAACAGTCAATGAAAGGTTATAATTGTAGAAGCCAGAGGCCATAAAGAATGCCTCAGATAACTTCTTAGAAAGATGAACTCTCCTTTTACAAACTATAAACTCTGAGCTCTAAAAGCTCCAAAAATTAATTATATACATCTCCTCTATGCACACAGGCAGGAGCAAAAAATCTCATTAGGGTTACATAAATTTGCATAAAATAATCCAACCCTAAACCTATCATTTCTTATCATAAATGTTCATGAAAATATCTCAACCGATCAGATATGTCTTTGTGTGTCCATCCCTATACTGAATCTGCCTGTAGACAAAAAACCTTGATCCAACTACCTCTCTATAAGTCAGGCCGCCATGAATGCTCAAATTTGGTACTCTCATAAAGTAAGAATCCACCGAAAATGGCTGCCCAAATCTCTGCATCATTCTCTTTCCAACTGCAACCGCCCTTGAAATCATAAATTTTGAGCTACCCACACCTTCGCATTCGATCAATAGGAACAAATAGAAGAAAACCCCTGACCATCGGATGGTGGGCGTATGATCTCATAAGCCTAGGAGATTCTATGAGATCATACGCCAACCGTAGATCTTCCCTTGCTACCACTCAAGATATTCGGGCCCATAATAAATGCCAACTATCACAATGTGGACCAATAAGAAACCCACACATCGGTTGGACCCACGACAATGTCAGTCCAAAACACCCGGAGGATCGAACGGCTGTCGCATGATCGCATGGGATCAGAAGATCCCATGAGATCATGCGCCAACCGTTGATCTTGGATCAACTGGTGCCTTTGCAGAGCCACTGACCATCGGACCCACCGATAGTCCTGTCATCACCCGGCTGGCCACTAAAAAATGGACATGTCACCACCCGAGGACCCACCGCCGGAGGCTTGGCAGTAAAGCAGATCTAACGTCCATCGCATGATCGCATGAAATCGGAAGATTCCATGCGAACATGCGACCATCGTAGATCTTCGATCAACTGGGGCCTACCTTATACTTCGGGTCCACTACAAATCTTCATTGATACCGCATCAATGGTTGTCGCATGATCGCATGGGATCAGAAGATCCCATGAGATCATGCGATAACATTTGGATCTAACTGTGAATGAAAACTGGGCCCGGGGGAAATATTAAAGGTCGGGACGTAGGAAACTTAAGAAAATAGGTGGTAGGACCTTAGGAAAATAATAGCACATGGGTTTTCATAGATAAGCGACCCAAAAGGGTAAAATATTAAATTAGAAAGGGCCAAGGCTTAATAAAGGGTTTATGGGGGTTTAAACATTCACATATGAATTTTTAATGGCCTTCAAAGTAGAGAACTAAACAACTGCAGAGGCCAAGGAAAAGGCACAGACTTCATAAAAATTCTTAGGGGGCTAACATAGGATTAAAAATGCCAGACAGAGCAGAGTAGGCCAAATTGCATAGGATAGGAAATTTGGGTAACATTTTGGCGATTTCTGCTGGATGTCAGCCTGCTAGACATAGAAACCAGTGGCCTTGAGCAATCCATTGGGCATGGGTCATTTCTGAGCACAAAACTTTGACAAAGGGACAAACCTTGAACCAGAAAGACAAACCTGTGCACAAGCACTTCTTGAAAAGCTGAAAACTAACCTAGGAAAATAGGGAAAGAAAAAATAAGAAACATAATTACAAGAATTTACAGAGAGGGATTAACCTCAAAGCAGGGCTTCAAGTGGAAACCATTTACTGAAATTGGCAGGGGAACCCCTTCAAGTGTTGATAGCTGGAAAGCATTAGGTCCCTTCCACTCTGTTATAACAAATGGTCCACCCCAGAATGAATCAAATTTTGTATGCCTGCCAGGTTTGGACCTGAACTCATCCCACTTGAGGACTATGTCTCCAACCTTGAAATCTCTGATCCTGGCTCTTCTATCAAAGCTCCTCTTTGTTTGAATCTGATGAAATTCCATATCCTTCATGGTTTTGTCTCTGATTTCTTCTAATTCCATCAGCTGAGCATACCTGATCTGTAAGGGATCTCCCTCCTCAAACAGGGCATATTGGGTGGCCAAGTCCAAAGCTGGCAATTCAATTGAAATGGACAACTTGGCCTCTTTGCCATACACTAGCACATAAGGAGAATTCTCAATAATCTTCTTTGGAGTAATCCTGTCCAACCATAAGGCAGACCTCAGTTTGGTATGCCAATCCCTTTGGTTGTCCTGCAGGGTCTTCTTGATTATCCTAATCAAATTCTTGTTTGTTGACTCTGCTAAGCCATTTACCTAAGGATAGTAATTTGAACTAGTATTTAGGTAAATGCCATTCTTGACTGCCCATTCTGAGACTTTGAGGCCTGTGAATGCCAATGCATTATCTGATATTATGGAATCTGGAGTGCCAAATCTATGAATTAAATCATCATAAAAACTTAATACAGCACTCTCATTTGATTCTTTCAAAGCAACTGCCTCTGTCCATCTAGTGAAATAATATGTTGCAGTGATTATCCACTTGTGTCCTGCACTAGATGGAGGATTGATCACACCAATGAAGTCTATACCCCACTTCATGAAGGGTTGCGCTGTTCTGACTGGCTATAGGGGCAAGGCTGTAAGCTTTTCTTTTCCTGAAAACATGGCACACTTGATGCATTTTCTCACATAATCATGGCTATCCTTGAAGATAGATGGCCAATAGTATCCAGCCCTCATGATTTTAAAAGCAATAGTCCTAGGAGAAAAGTGACCTCCAGAAGGTCCATCATGAAACTCAAATAGGACATCAGGTATCTTTTTTGAATCTATGCATCTTAAAAGGACACCATTGTGATCCTTTCTAAAAAGAATCTCATCTATCAACACAAAAGGAATAGATTGTAATCTATAATACCTCCTTTTTGCTGAATCTAGATCTGCAGAACATTGCCCTGTCTTCAAATAATTGATCATATTAGGCAACCAGCTTGTTGCCTTGGCTTGTTCTTCTGTAGAATGCACCACCAGAGATGCATCAATTTGTTCTGGTCTCTTTGAACTTTCATCCCCTGCCAAATGCTCACAAAGACCTCTTCCTCTAACCAGCTTGGTAGTTTGAATATCTATGTCATACTCCATCACCTTGGTGATCCAACCAGCTCTTTTCTCATTTAGGTCTTTGGAAAGCAAAAAAATTTTGACACTTGGATGAGTAACCTTCAAGTGTACCTTGCTATGGGTCAATAGATATCTAAAAATTTTAAGGCTCTTTACCACAGCAAGTACATGTTTTTCTACAAAAGAGTATCTCTATTCATACTCTTCTAAACTTTTGCTAAAGAAAGCAATAGGCTGCTCCAATCCTTTTGAATTTTCTTGAGTCAATATTGCAGATATAGCATCATGACCTCCATAAGCATAAAGGATAAAATCCTTATTGAAATTTGGGTTCAACAGGGCAGGAGCTTCTGTCAAGGCTTCTTTGATAGCCTGGAAATTGGCTTTCCGTTCCTTAGTCCAACTAAAAGCTGAACCTTTATTTAACATGGTTGTCAAAGGCTTTAGTAAATCTGCAATGTTAGGCAAGAAACGCCTAACAAAATTAATCTTTCCTATGAAAGATCGGAGACCTTTCTTATGATGAGGCAATGGTAGTTCTAGGATGGCTGTAATTCTCTCAGGATCCACTGTAATTCCTTCTTTGGATACTACATATCCCAACAATTTTCCTTCATGAACTACAAACACACATTTCTTGGGATTAAGAGATATCCCAAACTCTCTACACCTTTCAAAAATCTTCCTCAAATGTTTGATGTGATCTACTGCATGTTTAGAATAGACAGTTATGTCATCCAAGTAGACCAACACAAACTTGTACATTAGGCTTTTAAAGGCCATATCCATTGCCTTTTGAAAAGTAGCACCTGCATTTGACAAACCAAAGGGCATCTTTTGATAAGCCATGGTTCCCCACTTGGTTGTAAATGCGGTCTTATATTGATCCTCTTCATTAACCAGGATCTGATTGTATCCTGAATAGCCATCCAACAATGAAAATTCTCAGATCTAGAGACACATTGTAAGATTTGTTCCATAAAGGGTAATGGATGGTGGTCTTTTATAGAGGCCCTGTTAAGATCCCTGAAGTCAACACATAACCTCAGCTCCCCATTCTTCTTCCTGACAGGAACAAGGTTGGAAACCCAACTAGTATGCTTGATGGGGTAGATGATACCACTTTCTATTAATTTGAGCACTTCCTTATGCATAAGTGGCTCAAGTTTGGAATTAACAGGTCTTTGCTTTTGCCTCACTGGTTTGGCATTTGGTTCCAATTCAATAGTGTGTTGAGCAAGGGCTGAGTTAAAACCTTTAAGGTCTTCATATTGCCATGCAAAAATATCACTGAATTCTTTGAAAAGTTGAGTGTAAGCCTGCTTCTCTGCATCAGAATTCACTTTTCCAAATTGTAAGCTCTTACGTGGTTCCAACTCTAATTCAACACAATGTTCTTGTTGGACTACTAGGCCAGCTTTGTTTTTCTTAACTTCATCATCCTTGTTGAAGACAGTCTCTAAGGTAACAAGACCTCTAGGCATCTTATTGGACTTCAGTTGTATCACTTGATCACCATAGTTTTGTGATAGCCTATCTTGGTTATGCTCTGAAAAAATATCTTCTTCAAACAAGAATTGCAGAATTTGTTCATCATTGTCAAACACTTGCCAATTGACATCATTATCAAGAATAGAGGTTCTAACAATCACTTTGATATGTTGTTGATCTATTTCTTTTGAAACACTATTTGGAATATCATACTGAGATCCAACAGCAGCTAATCTATCTGCATTTTGATTTAGCTTCCTAGGGATAGTAACAATATTGAAAGCATGGAAATCTTCAATTGCATCCCAAACTCTATGTTTGTATGCTTTCATGGTGTCATTTTTGGTTGCACTTATCCCTCTTACTTGGCTGACAACCAACTCACTGTCACCATAAACCTTTAGGGCCTTAAGCCCTCTTTTTCTAGCCCACTCTAGCCCATTGACTAGACTTTCATATTCTGCAGTATTGCTAGTGCAGGAGAAACTGAATCTAAAGGCAGTATAATACCTTTCTCCCTTTGGGGACACTAACATAGCACCACCACCAGAACCATGTCTACTTCTAGCCCCATCAAAAAATAGTTCCCAAACCTGATTGCTCTGATCCTCTGAATCAGTGTCTTCTTTGAAAAGGGTTGGCTCTATGGATCCACTTTCTTGTATCAAATAACTTCCCAAACCAAAATCCCAAACAAGATTTTCTTGGGCCTCTAAAGCTCTTTCATCTAGAAGAATATCAGGGATACTTTCTATCTTTGTGCTTGCTTCACTAATAGTTTGGAAGTCAGTGTCGTCAAATATGGGGCAATTTGCATTGATGGTATTAGAAACATATGGTTCTATGTGGTGTGTTGCTAATGGTTTTGATTTAATGGTGACCTTGGTCCCATACCTTGTATGAAATAGCATGTGAGACCATTCAGAAGATAAGTAACCTCCTATCTTGGCTGTAAACTCCCTTGACAGACATATAGCTAATAATGCAGGGAGATCTATGATATATATATCAAGAAGGATGGAAAAATTAGGACTAGCATGAAGGATTAGACTGGTATCCTTGGCCACACCTATAGTATTGACTGAGGATCCATCAAGTTGTGTAACCTTCTTTTGAAAGGACTCATATTTCAGTCCTAATTGGTCAACCACCTTCTTGGGCATTACAGTGCTAGTAGCTCCACTATCTACCATACAATTATGCACTAAAGATTTTCCAATGATTAGAGATACATAAAAGAGAGGTGGCTTTGAATTCCTACCTTGCATGGCATTGGCCTTGGAGTTGCTACTTGGAGCCTCCTTTTGTTGATCAGTGTTAACCAACACTGGCCTTGCAGCTTCTTTTGCAGGTTGAGGAGTTGCTACGTCAGTTATGGCCCTTTTCAAAATTTCAGGTTATCTTGGAAGAGCCAAAGAGTCCCACATAGACATGGTGACATTCACCTTATTCATGTTGTCTACAATATTAAAAGGTGTCATAGTGTGTACTCTTTGTTGTGCTTTCACTATGATGGGCTCCACTTCTTTAGATTGTTGGCCTTCCTTGCTTGTGATGACAGGAGCCTCCTTAGGTGTGATGGGAGTAGCTTGTTGTACTGGCTCTACAGATGTAGTGGCTTTGGCATTAGAATCTACTCTCTCCATGTCTTGAGCTCTTATTTTTGCTCTTGTATAGGCAACAAAAGCAACCTCATTATCGACTCCATTGAAGTCTGGTTGCTCCCAATTAAAGAGAGCAGTCTCATTCTCTTGTGATTCTTGTTGAGGAACTGACCCACTGGATGAAGCCTCTGATTGAGCTTGGGAGGCATTTTGAACCATTAAAGCTTGGTTCATCCATCCATTTGAACATGTAGCTTGATTATGAGGTTGATTACAAGGAAAGCACCATTCATTATCTATAGCCATATTATTTTGACTAGGAACCATATCCCTCACTGGATTTGCAGAATTTAGAGGTGCAGGGTTATATGGTTGGAATGGTCTTTGATTAAAATTTTGTCTTTGTCCTTGATAGCCTCCTTGGTATGGTGGCCTATTTTGTTGGTAAGTCTATCCTTGATTCTGATATTGTTGATTAGGACCTTGGCCTTGTCGCTGAAAGGGTGGTCTGATTCCTTGACCTTGCCTCTTCAAATTTTTGACCTCTTTAGTTAAGGTCTGCAACGAGTTTGTCATCTCTTGTTGACTGCTCTGTTGGCTATTCTTTATCTTTTGTAACTCTTGAGAGAAACTAGTTGTTGGCTCCTGGCCACTAGTACTAGCCTGAGGTGCTAATATGGTGGGAATAGGGGTAAATGGGGGTACTTGTGCAAGTGCAATGGGTTGAAGGCTAGGAAAAAAGGGCATGGGTGGCCTTCTTTGTATCATGCCTGCTTGGATCAAACAATTTTCAGCCCTGACAGCTATGTCAAAAGCCTGGGGTAAAGAAGTACCACCCATAGACTGGATCATGACAGAGATTTGACCATTCAGACTTGCAAGTAGTATAGAAAAGCATGGTATGCTGATGGTCTCACAGAGACTGGAATTCTATTCCATGTTTTGAGGAACCTACTATTGCAATCTGTCACTTGCTCTTGAGGGTCTCTCTTAATGGTTGTCAACTGCTCTACTAGAGACAAGTTATCTGATTTATCCTCAAAATGTTTACTTAATGCATCCCCTAACTCATCCCATGAAGTAATGGAGCCAACAGTTAAAGTTATAAACCATTCAAGAGCTTTATCTTTTAGAGAGGCTGCTAATAATTTGGTGGCCACATCTTCCTGGCTTATGTTGTGTATACTGCAGATGGTGTTCACATCTCTTATGTGCTCAAAAGCAGTTGCCTGCCCTTCACCTGTGAAATCAGGTAAGCTCTTTAGTGCCACCAAGGGCACATCATGATGTACAACAAAAGTCAATGGACTTCCCTGGTTGAAAGGTGCAAAAGCAAATTGTCTTGCCATTGCAGGGGCTGTGATCTGAAGATTGACAACTATGTGGGTTGTATTTGCTGCTGGATTTGAATCCTCCTCTAGATCTCTGGTTAGAGATCTGCCTCTTCTTCTAGAATGAAAGGGCAAAGGTCTCATTTTTGAGGTATCAGGAGGTGTTGATTGAACTCTCCTTGCAGGGGATGTTCTTTGAGTTGACCTGCCTTTATGACTTCTTTTTGAGGGCAACTCTGAAAATTTAGTGGGCTTTGAGCTTCTAGTCTCAATCTTTCTCATAAACTTTGAACAAGGTAGCCCTGATCATTGAAATCAGTGGAGTCGCCAGATATACTTGATAGAACAACTTCTAAAAACCTATATTATGCAATCTGTATATCAGAGATAACATAATCTTCAAACAATAGTCTCTTTTGTTTTACAGTCCCACCGAGCGTGCCAGAATTGTTATACACTGGCACCAAGGTGGGGTATCCCTGAGCTTGAGCCTATACTGATAGTCCTTGTGTACTGAACTTCTTTAATCCTTTTGCGGATGAACCAACAGGAACACCTTTAAACTTGAATCTGCATTACTTGTCCCATCGGGCGTGCCAGAATTGTTATACACTAAGTTTGCACCCTTGTTTCAAGCTCTCGTAGTCTTGATAACCTAGTATAACATGGGAATCATCTCCAGGTTGTGGGACCTATGCTAACTGAGATGAGACCTCCAGGTTCTAGGTTGGTTCCTCTTAGATAATCACCTTAATTTGCTTCTAGACATGAAAAGTAAAGCTTTGGGGAAAAGGGATAGAAGGAGTGCAAAAAGGGAAATGACTGGAAAGCAAACTACCTACTAGGTGATACACCGAAAATATGGTATGAATTGCAGTATAAAGGATGAAATCAGTACACAATCTTAGGTCTAGGAGATCACAACTCAATGAATAGGCTTGCATCAATATTTTATAGAGGGGTCTGCAATAAAGAGATGCTATGCAGGGAAAGAGAGAAATTTCACAAAGCAGTAGCACTCCTAAGAATTTAGACACAAACTATAACCTGCAACAAACATTCACCTCTGCAATTGGGTATAAGAATGAGACAGATTGCCAGGGGTGGAAGTATACCCACAAAAGCATTCAAATCATATCATTCACAAGCATACACAAATTGCAGAAAAAAAGAGGGATCAAGAACCCTAAAAATATCACTGAAACATACATATACTGAATTCAATAAGAGAAAATTCAGACAAGAAGGTATAGGGGACATCAAAGAATGTCACAATACACTTTGCAATATCCAAACAGTCAATGAAAGGTTACAATTGCAGAAGCTAGAGGGCAGAAAGAATGCCTCAGATAACTTCTTAGAAAGATGAACTCTCCTTTTACAAACTATAAACTCTAAGCTCTAAAAGCTCCAAAAATTAATTATATACATCTCCTCTATGCACACAGGCAGGAGCAAAAAATCTCATTAGAGTTTCATAAATTTGCATAAAATAATCCAACCCTAAACCTGTCATTTCTGATCATAAATGTTCATGAAAATATCTCAACCGATCAGATATGTCTGTGTGTCTATCCCTGTACTGAATATAGACAAAAAACCTTGATCCAACTACCTCTTTATAAGTCAAGCCGCCATGAATGCTCAAATCTGGTACTCTCATAAAGTAAGAATCCACCGAAAACGGCTGCCCAGATCTCTGCATCATTCTCTTTCCAACTGCAACCGCCCCTGAAATCATAAATTTTGAGCTACCCGCACCTTCGCATTCGATCAACAGGAACAAACAGAAGAAAACCCCTGACCATCGGACGGTGGGCGTATGATCTCATAAGCCCAGGAGATTCTATGAGATCATACGCCGACCGTAGATCTTCCCTCGCTACCACTCAAGATACTCAGGCCCGCAATAAATGCCAACTATCACAATGTGGACCAATAAGAAACCCGCACGTCGGCCGGACCCACGACAATGTCAGTCCAAACACCCGGAGGATCAAACGGTTGTCGCATGATTGTATGGGATCGGAAGATCCCATGAGATCATGCGCTAGCCGTTGATCTTGGATCAACTGGCGCCTCTGCAAAGCCACTGACCATCGGACCCACCGATAGTTCTGTCATCACGCTGCCGGCCACTAACAAACGGACATGTCACCACCCGAGGACCCACTGCCGAAGGCTTGGCAGTAAAGCAGATCTAATGGCCATCGCATGATCGCATGGAATCAGAAGATTCCATTCGAACATGCGACCACCATAGATCTTCGATCAACTGGGGCCTACCTTATACTTCAGGTCCACTGCAAATCTTTGTTGATACCACATCAATGGTTGTCGCATGATCGCATGGGATCGGAAGATCCCATGAGATCATGTGATAACCGTTGGATCTAACTGTGAACGAAAACTGGGCCCGGGGGAAATATTAAATGTCGGGACGTGGGAAACTTAGGAAAATAGGCAGTAGGACCTTAAGAAAACAATAGCACATGGGTTTTCGGAGATAAGCAGCCCGAAAGGGTAAAATATTAAATTAGAAAGGGCCAAGGCTTAATAAAGGGTTTATGGGGGTTTAAACGTTCACATATGAATTTTTAATGGCCTTCAAACTAGAGAACTAAACAACTGCAGAGGCCAAGGAAAAGGCACAGACTTCATAAAAATTCTCAGGGGGCTAACATAGGATTAAAAATGCTAGACAGAGCAAACCAGGCCAAGTTGCATAGAATAGGAAATTTGGGTAACAGTTACACTTAAGAGGGTTGTTGGTGTGCTACTATATTTCATCTAAGATAATACTATATGTGTGATATTGCACCTAATCATAATGTTTACTTAGAATAATATGACTATTTACATTTCATCATCTAGGTGGCTAATAAAGACACCATTCCTAATTTGAGGTCATCAAAGGTTACCACGCCCCCATTAAATCTTGACAGATGGAAGTTAGGTACCACCTTTGTAATCAAGGCCACCTGTGCCTCAATTATTTTAAGTCATCTCCTCATTGAGACTAATTAGGAAATCAACTAATGACCTCCTAGACATGTGTTACCCTTACACAATCATCTAATGGCCTATGTATTGTTAGTCTATTCTTTCTATCATTACTTTGCTACATTAATATAAAATTGCATTATTTTTATTTCCTAGGTTTGTAACCTATTCTTACACATTGTCCTAGGTTTATGTTTTCCAATATAAATATACCATCTTTCACTATCATTATTAAGTTTTTAACTAGTGGCCAATTAAGAAAAACATAACACCAAGGACAAACTACTGTTAAGTTAGGGTTATTCCTCCTATGACTGGGTGTAATCATTGAGAATCTAAAGATTTCTTGCTTTTGTGGGTCACCAAGATTGTTTAGAGTCACCAACTACTCATGCAAGCATCATGGATTTTTTCTCCAAAGTCAAGCTTTAGTATATCATAACAAGTGCAACAACAATTAGCTCTAGTGTATCATAACAAGTGCATATTAATATTTGAGCACGAAACCTTATGAACTCATTAAACAATACAATACAAATTTGATAAAGGGATTGTTTAACTAATAATGACAAATGCTAGGTCTTCAATTGTGCACAATTTTCTAATTATGTTAGTCATTGTTTTCCCTTTGTTTAAATTAAAAAAATTGATGTTTTTTTAATTTTAGCAAAGCTTGACTTATATGGATCAATATTATCCCCCCGATAAAATTGACTAATCATTACAACAATAATATTTTATTTATTTCTCTTTGTTGCAAGCCAAGAGAATGCGCTTAAACAACTTTTGATATTTGTTAAGAGGGACAAAAACATGTGAACAAATTCACTTCTTAGGCACTTTACATATAGCTTCTTGAATTGACAAAGCTTAAGAGCTTATTATATGCTTCATAAATTATCCTTTTTATACCCAATTACAACTCACTTGTATATTTTTATTAACTAGTTGAAGGCCATATGGAGAGTTTTTTCATAAACAAATTGGTGGCACTTGATCCATCCATGTGATTTTTTAAATGCATCCTAGACAACTTCAATAAGAAACCATCATATTACTAACATTTTCCCATTTAAATTTGTAATTTCTTACAATGAAAAGAAGTATTTTCTTGTTAAAAGAATCTTACAATGAAAAGGACGCATTTATAATTCTATTTTCAAAGATTATGTGAATGTTAATTCATCTTAAGCTTTAAACATTTTAATACATTCTATGCCCAAAAATGATATGTTTGATGGACTCTAAATCAACTAATTGTAAGTGCCTCAGAAAGGGTGCTTATTTAAGATTTACAAAGCCTAATGTTAGGCCAAAATAAATCAGTAAATAATGTTAGGCCAAAATAGAATAAGAATACCTCTTTAAAGAATGTGTCTAAAATCAACCGTTGTAATTGCCTAAAGAATGGGTCTAAAATCAACCGTTGTAATTGCCTCACCAATCAACTCTAGTTTCATGTCGAAATTCAATGCTCAAACCACATTGTTTCACATTGAATGTTATATTAAAATGGCTTTAGAAAGCATATACTATATTAAATATACAAAAATTTGCTGCACATTCTATGCAGAAAAAATAAATTAGCTAAAGCCTTTGCCCAAGAGGCCCTATAATTAACCAACCGTAAAGTAAAAGATTTAGTGTGCCACCTCGCCAAGTACTCTAATTAAACAATTCTTTGTGCATTCCATTTACAAATAATTTCAATGTAAAACACCCATGGCCGTAATATTTTATGCCAAAATAAAACTTAAAGCTAATGCTTGCGAAGGCCTAATATTTGAGCAAAATCTCCACAAATACACCAAGCAACGTAATTTGGTGTTAAACATTATTATTTTATTATTTTGTGTGGGCTCATGCTCTTGTATGTTTTACCTCATTTTCTAGGGATGACAGGACTTCCAAAAACTTGGTTCATATTCACAAGTGAATTCTCAAAGAATATTAACCACGTTAACCACCACATATCATTTGATGTTTTCCCTATCCTTTATGTGGTTAAGGACTATAAATTTTGTCAAATTTATGATCTTAAAACATCTCGTGATATAATAAAAGCTGAGATTACAATCTTAAGGACTACAAGGGCAATCTGATTCATTTTGTCAATTTTATGATCTTGAAACACCTCGTGAAATAATAAAAGCTGAGATTACAAACTACGTTCCCAAATAGATCGTTTCCAGTGCTCTTTTCAATTAAAAGGAAACAAATGGATCTTACCGTGACTTAACTCACATAATTATAACCTTCAATTTTACCAGAAAAAAATTCTTTTGTTCTTTATATTTAATGAAGTATCAACTAATAGAGCTTTCCATTAATAAACTTAATATGATGAGGACCTACAATATTATCAAAGAAAATTCATCTGTTCATTTCTAACGGGTAACAATCGATGGAGCTTTGTATTGGAGCATAACACACATTGAATTGTCACCTCAAAAGAAGACCCATAAATTTGTTAGATCTTAAGGAATGATTACCAACATTTTCAAAATAATTTACCCACCTAAAATCCTACTAATATATTTTAACTTGTGTAACACTCATCAGTCTCAGTTAATCTCCCAATAAATTCCACAGAACATGCGCTCAAATCACACAAACAAATCTGCTTGCCATGATCTAACATAGCGTAATTTTGTAGGGTACAATGTAGCCAGCACCCCCCTTGAAAACATCGACTTTCTTGTTCAACCCTACATATATTGTTCAAATTTTGGACTGCGGTGTTTTGAAATGCGACCACTCCAACAACGCTTTGGAGTAGCCTGTCGATAGCTTATATCAATCTTGGATCCATGGAATGAACTTAAATAAAAAGTTAAAACAGTGATGCAAGAAATATCTTAGACTAGCACAATGAATGATCTGTCTTAGAACTAGTATACTAGTGCCTGTGGTGTGTTAACTTGCAAATTCAAAGATTTAACGTATTTCTAAAGTTGCTACTAAAAGATAGAACAGTTTCCTATCCATCATAACTCAGACTACAATAAACATAAAATGCTGTACAGTACTCAAGACTCACATAAGTCTACTATGTGTATGCCATCTCAGAAATCCATGCATATATGATATAGCTGGATTTCTATATGAATATTCGAAAGCTCAAACTAAGGTAAAACCAAAATTACTTCCCGCGAAACCTATCAAAAACCATAACTTTGCGACTGCATGCATACGTTTTGGAATCTTCGATTTTCTGGTTATGAAAGCCACAAAATTAAACAAATC
Organism: Chamaecyparis obtusa; assembly: GCA_027943335.1. Taxonomy (NCBI): domain Eukaryota; kingdom Viridiplantae; phylum Streptophyta; class Pinopsida; order Cupressales; family Cupressaceae; genus Chamaecyparis; species Chamaecyparis obtusa. The sequence goes on from BSBK01004133.1 coordinate 1,487,838, forward strand.
CTAACGTGATCCCAGCCTAGACAGAGAAAATGGAATTCATATGAATTCCTCTGCAAAGGAGAGATCCATTTTGACCTCATTTAAAGGCTTGCATCCTAAAAAGACTTACTGGACCATGAAAACAAACGGCAAATCATGTCATGTTTGACCAAAAATGCAGATGACATATACCAGGAAACAAAACCATCTAAGCCAAAGCACGTATGAAATTATCTCCCTCTTTAAGAAAGGATGATGAAGTGCTTCATATACAACTTGTTTATACAAGCAGCATGGGGTCAGCAATGCCAACCTCAACCATAGGTGAACTGTGATGATGAACCATGAACCACCGCCCATTGTGAAACTCGAATATATTAGTAGCCAGGACAGGACCTATGGCTGCATTGAAAAATTCTTTAAAAGTTACCCATGCCATATCCCCAAACACCCTCGCCTGAACATCACGGAGCTGGCGATCATGATGTTGATCCCACTGGAATGTAATTGCCCAACTCTGCAATACTTTTTCATACCTGCAAATTTTGTTTGTTTATTTAAAACATAAGAACTCTATGTCACATTATGGATATGCCCTTTTTAACAAATGATCAAAAAATATAACCTTGGTTATTAATCTGTGAATAAACTGACCACATGAGAAAATCTATGGATAGCCGACAATAATCTAAGCCAAAAGTATTACCCTGTGAAAACTGCCCTGCCTGGAAGTATACATTTAACATAGTCAGCATTAAGCCAGAGACGACTCATCCCCCGCAATGATTTTAATTTGCATACATGGTACCATTCCTCATTTACATCAATTACAGCTTTTGTTGCTGCATAATATGCTTTCCAACCATTGGGAGGTGATATAGCTGCCTGCTCTGTTGTAAAGTCCTGCAGAAATATGATTTAGTCACAGATATCAATTAATTGTGTTATACAAGCGCCATAAACTACAAACCAGTTTCTTACTCGTCCATAAAGTGTATAACTAGTTTTCCCAGTAATACTTAAAAGGCTTAATCTAAAGAAATTTCATTTTTTAATATTACATTTTTTAATATGCTTTCTAATATCTATGTTACCAAATTCTTCCCTGGCAGCCCCAAAGTCTGGTCTGGTTCTTGCAAAAGTCTGGTCCTTATCATATTCTTGTAAAAGACTGCCACAGATCTTCAAAGCCTGCCCAAATTTTGTCAGATGAACCCAGCACAAATTTTGCCATTTTTATGGCAAATTTCCAAATCTACGGCAGGACCCAAGCCGAATCTGGCCAAAAAATGGATTTTTTTCATGTTTTTTGGAGTCTATTTTAGTCAATCCAACCCTCCAACCCTGAAATAGACCACTAAAAAGGCCACAAAGGTAAAACATATGTCATTTGGACTAAAACTTTAATATATATGGTGGTGTATTTTCCTATGTTGCTTTACTATTAGCATAGTGGTGTATGAACTTATTTGTTGTTGCATATGTATACATATACATATATAAACATTTGTTTTTGTAAAAATGAACCCAAAATGAATTCGAACCCACCCCAAAAAAATTTGAACGAATTTCGAACCCAAATCTCAAACCCGCATCCGAACCCGAACTTATCTTTCTATCATAAATATTTTTTGTATGTTGACTAGAGGGAGAGAGAACATGTACAGTATGCCCTCTATAAAGCAGCTAAATAATATAAGTTTTTAAACGCTTCAGGAGTGTGCAATCCAAGCCCATGTGAGACACACAAGCTAGCTATAGGTTACAGAATGTAGCTATTAACTTGAAACTAGTCCTGGATCTAGGGGACAGGAACCGATAGTTGAGCACCCTAACTTCGCGCTTCTAAAAAATCTCATGTGAAAATTTTCATTACTCGCACTTTTTTACAGTAGCTTACTTGGCAAGTCCCTGCTTATAACTAAGGTTTCAAGGCCATATTATCAAATATGATGCCTGATCAGCATGAATTTTGCCAAGGTGTCCAGAACAGCCCAAAAAAAAGGTGACACCAATGGTCGTGCAAAAGGAACACCCATACTTGTGCAGCTGATGTGGCATCACATGATTTGTTGCTTTTTACAACAAACAGTACATTTCATTCAATTATGGGTAGTCATCGTAGCAATAACAACTTTAAAGTCACAACTATTGGTGCAATGTTGTCAAAAAAATTGGACATTAAATCAATGAGTGTAGGTGTTAAATTAACAAGCGTAGGTATTAAATCAACAACTAGTATCACAGCCATTGGAACGCACTTAGGTACTGGGTCCGCTCCCCTAGGTATTTTAATTTTCAATCTAAATGGTACAATTTGAACACAAAATACACTGCAAGATCTCAGACCAAAATTGGCAAAACACATCAATGAACATGCGTACTTCTGTAGTTTTAAAATCTAGAATTCCAAACACCAATTCTATTATCACCTAAAAATTAACTCAGATATCACGTGAAAATCACCAGGCAAAGGACCTAGAAATCTGTTACTGCATAACTGATTCCATGAATGCACCTCCAGATATGACAGCTCTGATAGGATGTCTAGATAGGGATTTCAGGTAGTGTGAGGAAACTGACTACTAATCCAAATAAATTAACAATATCTGATAATGCAATATATAATTCCCAAGCTAAAAGACATTGCTTTACATCTATACATGGGAACCAGAGGTAACGTACAACTACTCAATGCCATTACCAAGATTCATAAAACTGAATCAATCAAAAGCCCCCTTATGTCACATTATACATCAGATCAATGTCACAAGATATGTCACTCCTTGTAAATAAGGACTATGCAAGACCAAGTATTGAGACATATAGTGACACAAGAAGACAGGGACTCACGATCAAATAAAACATATTTTATGCAATTCAGGTCAGGCGAACAGAGGGAATCATAAAATACCTAATGCTTTGAGGTTTTGTGATTACACAAGCAACTTCAAGAAACTCTAAACAAGTAAGATTGCCTTAGAAGTAGAGAAGCAATAGCCAAAGGAGTTCTCAAATACTTATGACCATAAAAAATCAGAATTTTCCACTCCACAGATAAATATGACAGCCAATTATACATATTAAACAGTAAATAGTAAATACAGTAGTCAGATCAGTTTTGTTATAATGTTGTGTGATCTTGTTGATGTTTTGTAGCTTCAGTTGGATAAACACTATGAGTCAATACTAGTGAAGATATATATATATATATATATATATATAATCATAATTGTCATTATATTAATTACATAATAATGAATAGACATGTCCCATGAAAGGACATGTCTCTTCGTGGCTCATTCTCAATATAAATGCAAGAGATTGTTGCATTTGGAAAACACGTACTATACAGGCAGTGCTATTACATTTGCAACAATCTTAAAAACCTTAACATGGTATCAGAGCCAGGTTGCAAATGTAAAAAAGTAGTTTGTTGATAGTGAATGTGTGACTGTCTTAGAAAATATAGTCTCAATACGGGGACCATATCTCACAAATACACTGTTGGATTTTGCTGCATTTTGGATATGTTGGTGATAAACAAATTTCGAAGAATCTCACCGGAGCGATTGGCGAGAAAGTGTCGGGTTCAAAAGTTATGACCGACTATGTACGGATCTATGTGAAATCTAGTGAGTGAAGTTGTGTTGCAGATTTTTTGTCCACACCAAGTGCAAAAAATAAGGTGAAGTAAATTGTAGCAGATTTGTTAAGAAGCAAATATCAGCGATTATATATTGGCAACTATGTCATTCCTGAACGCGGCAATTCATTAAAGATATAATTTACGTACTGATATTTTGAATAAAGTGACTTGATTAAAGAAAAAAAAAGGCGTTGTTTAGTAAGAGGTTGAGGACGATGAGTTTGCAAAGTATACACAGCGATTTTCATAATGATTAGTTAGACCTTGTAGCGGCTTTCATTAAAGAGACATTAATTTGTTATGATCGTGGTCAAGCATTAACAAAGAAGCACGTATTCAAAGAAGGGTGTCTCTTTCTAGAAAGCAAGCATTAATTATATAGTGTCACCTCTCTTGGAGCAATCAAGTCATTTCACAAGAAGACGCAAGCATTGTTCAACGATATAAGAGTAGGAATTTTACATTGTGGGGGGAATAATAACCAATGTTACATTCCCACTTGAACCATCCTTAGTGGGGAGATGATTCAATGGGGAGATGTCTTTCAAATAATTTGAAAAGGTGTTTTCTGATTTGATGTATATGGACCTTCATTGAAGCAACTTGTATCAAGGATGTTGATGCGCAGATAAGTATTTATTATCCTTGAGTATTTCTTTATCTACTCATTGTAATCTCTCTCTTATTTCTATTTCTGTATGCACTATAAGAGTTATTTGCCTTAATCTTTTCCGGGGATGCTCTTGCGGGAAAAAGAAGATAGATATCAAATTCAGAGGGAGTCTGACTCTTCCGAGGTAACTTTGGACGAGGAGCTCAAAAGATTGATATCAAACTCAAAGGGAGTCTGACAGTTCATCTTAAGCAATCTTGGATGAAAAGATCAACATATTGATATCTGCTCAATGAGTTCTTCTCTATGAGAGAAGTTTGAGGTGAAATCCCTTGTTTCCAACCTCTGCGCTGAGGCACAATGGATGTCATGTGTGTGACTCCATGTTTTTTTAATGGGCCTACCTCCTGTGTACATCATGAGGAAGTAACAACTTCCAAATGATTATCACTTGTATTTGCAGAAGTTATTGAAAGGTGACGATCTTACAATAACTTAATCTTCTATTATGATGGACATCCTATGATGTCTAAGCAGATCATGATAGATGATAACTTGAATAGTGGATTAAGTTCCTTAAATAGACCTTGGCCTTCTATTGTGATGGACATCTTATGATGTCTAAGCAGATCATGATAGATGATAACTTGCATGGTGGATTAAGTTCCTTAAACAGACCATGGCCTTCTATTGTGATAGACATCTTATGATGGCTGAAACAGATCATGATAGATGATATCTTGCATGGTGGATTAAGTTCCTTAAACAGACCATGGCCTTCTATTGTGATAGACATCTTATGATGGTTGAAACAGATCATGATAGATGATGAATGTCCCTATGGTAAGTATTATTGAGGATACATGTGCACATTACCTATGGACACTTTTGAGTACTTGGTGAGTATCATGCGACATGATATTTTGTGGCCAATGCTCCGAATATCATGAGATGATATCTTTATAAATTTTTGAGTACTTGGTGAGTATCATGCAACTTGATATTCTGTGGCCAATGCTTTGGCTATCATGAGATGATATCTTTATAAATTTTTTGAGTACTTGGTGAATATCATGCAACTTGATATTCTATGGCCAATGCTCTCAATATCATCAGATGATATTCTTATGAATCTATGAGTTATGGTGAATATCATGCGACTTGATATTCCTAGTCAGAACATATCTCTTATATCACGGTAAATGATATCTTTTGATCCTAATCATGTGTTTAATCTTCCTTGGCTAAGAGGGGGTGTTGATGTTTTGTAGCTTCAGTCAGATAAACACTGAGTCAATACTAGTGAAGATATATATATATATATATATATATATAGATATATATTATTATTATTATTATTATGTAAATATTTGAAAAATTAATATAATACTCAACAGATATTATATATATATATATATATATATATATATATATAATCATAATTTTCATTATATTAATTACATAATAATGAATAGACATGTCCCATGAAAGGAAATGTCTCGTCTTGGCTCATTCTCAATATAAATGCAAGAGATTGTTGCATTTGGAAAACACATACTATACAGGCAGTGCTATTACATTTGCAATAATCTTAAAAAACTTAACAGATCTTTGTACCTTCTAAATAAAAAATGGCTAATTAAAAATAACTTTAAAACAGTTACAGGGGTAAGGTCTGCAGGTGTCTATTGGATTAAGGGACACTTTACAAAATCCCCCCATCCCAAGGTACAGAAAAAACATGCCATGATGTCCTTGAGCACGAAACAACATCCACTTGCCATAGCCCTGTGTTACAAGTATTTTAAAGATGGTAGACATTGTGAGGCATCATCCTGTCCCCAGACAGAAAATTAAGTGACTGTTGATGTGAAAATGAATCAAATGTAACTTCTCAAACACTTCATCATATTTTGGAACAGTTGATCACTTGCATGCAAAACTTGCACATAGAATTAATATCAACACCTTGTACAGATGAAAAGCATTATTGCAAATCGAAAACTGAAGCACAGAAACAATGTAATGTACAAAGATGGTAAAAGTCTAAAAGATAAGTCCATAGAATGTTTTGTGGTGTCTCTGTGAATAACTGTAAAATGACAAACAGACAGTATCAAATCTATCAAATCTATCACGTACAGGTCCATCCATAGCTAAGTTTTACCAATGTTCAGTTACTTGCCCTATGTTTGACCCAAAGCCAGATCTGGCCCTTAAAGGTTCCCCACACAGAATTCAGAAATGCATAATCATAACGGGGAAGACCAAAAAAAACGCTTCAAATATTTTGTAGGTTTGGCTTTTCATATACCCAGAACTTTGTGTTAAAGTTCATAAAGATGTTTTTAAATAAGAAACAGATGATTGGTACTCTTTGAGACTGTTAAAGAGTTAAGATTATTAGTAGCATCAAATGTTAGGCCATTGTAAATTTGCAAAGACCATAGAGAATTGAGTGCAGACAAACAGATAAATTATGGATGCCTGATATCAGCTACAATGGTGTCATGAGCTTGTAACCTTGCAGTTTTTTGATAGCAAGAGGGACAGACCCACCTTTTTGAGTTTTTACAGACACCAGGTTTGTCCACGGTAATTCTTCTGTTGCTTACTTTTATGAGTTCTGTTATGTCAATAGAAGCTATTTTGATCATTGTTATGAAACAAGACAAGAACCCACTCACCCACAAGCCAAGCCACCTTGGGCGAGTCTGCAGACCCAACAGATATTCTCACTGAGCCTAATTAAAAAAATAGAAAAGCAGTTTAAAAAACAACATAAAAACTAAATCAATTCTTCACCTATTATAGATTTTTTTACTATGTTACATGGGGACACATCCCCTATTTTTGGCCCTCTAGGAAACGTTCCGGAAACTCATCCCCCCATCCGCATCCCCAAAACACCATGGAACATTTTAAAAACTAATACAAGTCAATGTTTTTCTTAAGACAGCGAAGTTATAAATCCAAATGGGCTTTGACATTAACTAATGGTTCTAAGCTGGCACTAAGTTGAATCTATGTTTCATGCATGCATCAAGGTGTTGGAGTTCCAGGCTTATTCTGTGTCTCAGACAAGAAATTTTCTGATTTCACCATAAATGTTGTCATTATAAGTTATATAAAACATAAAAAAACATGTAATATATAAATATATTTTGAAAAATTATATATTTAAAAATTCGTATACTGCTGTCCCCTATTTTTGACCCTCTAGGAAATGTCCCGGAAACGCGTCCCCTGCCCTCCCCCGTCCCCATCCCCAAAACGCCATGGAACATTGTTTTTTTTTAGCCACTGACATTTTCTGCCAAATCCAACCACATCCAAAATGCAATCTAACAATCTTCTTGACAAATATGTAACATAATATTAGTATTCTTGAATGCTATATACTGAATTATTATATGCAAACTCTACTTGCAATAACACCATATCCCAATCAGAAACTTTACTTTCAGCAATCCATGTAATTTAACAATCTCCTTGAAAAATAAATCAACTATATGTACCACAATATTAGGTTTCTTGCATGCCATATGCCAAATTCTTATATTCAAACTCCACTTGTGATAACAACATATCTCACTTAACAGTCCCACTAAACATCTCAACAAGTTCCCTAAACTCTCATTTACCACTAGTGTTTGTCCATTTATGGGTGATGTGCTGAACTAGACTTCAACCACCTTCATCTTCTTCCACAAAATCCACTCAAAATAACCAGCAAATTTGGTATCTCCGTCAGAAACTATACTTCTTGCCTTGTGGCAATCCATGTAATCTAATGATCCCCTTGAACAATAAGTCAATTTTAAGTAACAGAATATAGTTTTCTTGCATGCTATGAAATTTGTCGCCTTAAAGATCTATCAACTCCAATAAATAATGAATCGTGTCATCTCTGTGTTCTTGGTAGATTTAAAACAAATCAGTGCTTATATCATCCTAAAGTTTCTCTAAAATCAACAGAGACTTATACAATCTAACATTTTGACTTCACCTTTTGCATCTTGACAAATTTTACAATTGTAAATATATATATTTTCACATCCTTATACATTTGCAATCAATGGTAATTCTCACTTACCAATGCTACTATCTTGTCAACTCCACGCTACTCCTTGATGAAATTTTCCCTCATTGTACTTCTAGGAGTACATATCTGGTTTCCTTTGAGCAACATATCATTATAAATCAAATAATCCACACACAGTCCTATCCATACTTACAGGTTCTTTGCATGCTTTCCATGTTTCAGCTCCTTTGCATGCTTTCCATGTTTTAGCAATATACCTCATTTTCTCTTATCCAACTACTTTAGTTTTCATTTCAATCAACAAATATGTCTTCTGCTCAATGGATCTGCAACTCTACTCTGTTCCGCACTCTTGTGTTTCGATACAGATTTATAGCTTTGCATAAACTCAACCCACCTTACATGTATATAATTAATTTACTTTGATTCAAATACTGTAATGCTTGATGATCTATATGCAATATAAATTCATTAGGTGGAATGTCCCCAACCAAAATTAATACTAATATCCCTTAAATCCCCTATAAATATATAATTGAAGTGATATGCACTGATACCACTATAATGTCCCATGCTAATATTAAAGTAAATAATTTGGCAATTTAAAATTTGGGTTTGAATATGTAAAACCAAAACCTTATAAAAGCCATGATTATATTAATGTTTACACAATAACATCAGTGACCTAATTGTATACTTCAAAATCCAAATACATTAAAATTTAGTGTTAGAGCATTATTGACAGTCCAGTATTATACTTCAAACTTCAATCTTTTACCCAAAAGTAACAAACCCTAAAACATTCTACCAAAAACTAGTAAGCCCAGAAAATTTCCTTTACATTTGCACAAATAACAGTAGATCCTAATATTACAAGTCAAGTTCACAAGTAGAAGATAAACTTCAGATTTACATATTTTGTCCTAATCTGGTAAGCCCAGATCACAAGACACAGTTTTTTGCATTAACAAAGAACACCCAGTTTACAGATTAAGTCCAAATGATCGCTAAAGAAATCACAAAGCTTTCCCCTATTACACAGGTCTGCAAACAATTGACAAAAATGTTGTAATGACAACAAATACAATGGCATAATTACACCAAATTTACAATGCTTCACTTGCCAAAATCAAGTTCACAACTGCATAGAACATTGTAGAACATATATTGTGTAAAAGGGTTTGTAAAAACATTACATCACACTGCTACAGAAACCATTACAAACTGAAACACAAACACTTACACCCACAACCTTTGTGGTGGCATGCAAATTAATTTCACGTGAGATCTGCAACCCTAAAGCTCAAATAAGAAATCTACATGAACTCATCCTTCAAACAAAAGGGTTTTGCCCTCTACACAAAACTTCTTTAGTCTTAAGAATTGTCTTCCAAATGGTATGTAGCTAATATCGAAGAAGTGCATGCATCTCATTATGAAGAGATGAAAGAAGGGCTGATAAAGGCCCTTGAAAAAATGTATATTGAAGAGGAATCTTTGAGGTCCAACCTTCAATAAACTAGAGGCAAGGTTAGATAGCGCTACATTAGCTCAAACCAACCCTATTGAATGGTTGATGTGGCATGCCAAGGATGCACCAAAGTTGAGGGTACTTGATATTCATCTTCTTTCACAAGTTGTCAATTCCTCGATAATTGAGGGGACTTGGTCCACATAGAGTTTCATCTAGTCAATCAAGAGGAGCAACCTTACCTCTAAATGGTCGAAGAAGTTGGTGGCCATACATAGCGAATTGAGGCTATAGGATCAACAGATCCCTCCGTATAGTCAAACTCCAGCCATACGTACAGATGCTGATCCCGAAGATGCTATAAAGATTGATGAGGAGGGGTCACATGACGGATTGATTGGGGTTCCTTTGCCTGAGGCAACCCCTTATACTGGCAGCAACTCAACCTCAAGCTGCAAATTTGATATAAACCTACCATATGCATCAATTGATTTGGAACAGCAGTATATTTTCTATGTTTTTTGTTATTTTATAGTTGAAACTTGCAGACTTTGGGCATTTTGTTGTAATTCTTCTATGATATGCATACAAAAAAGCATTTAAGTTTTGTTAATTTGTTTGTCAATTTTCATGTAAAATCTCAATTCAAGTCTAATGTTACGTATTAAACTTCCGTAATGTCTATGATGAATGCTTTATCAATGTTATGATATGAATATTTGAAATCTCTTTATATTTTTAAAAGTTTATGTACTTTTTAATAGCCATCCCCTACCATCCAAAAATATCCAAAAATTATCCCACACATCCTTCTGTCCCATGCCATCCCCGTCCTAGAAACTTGGGGGAGCATTGCATTTTCACCACAGCAATTACATAACCATTGGTCTGCAGGAACCAGTTCTTTATCCATTTTGTCTTGTAAGGGCAGCTGGAAACAATGTCCCTTCCCCTCCTTAGTGATTGCTAGATGGAAAACACTCAATTCAAGGCAAGGGGATTACTAAAAAAATATAAACATTGTGCAATAGCTAGCACTTGGATGATTCATGTTATATATTCAGACTTTACGAAACAGCGGGTTGTAAAGCAGAGTTTCCATGGAGTAGCACTGAAATATATACATAGAGCTTGGTCGTTGAGTTCATTTCTTGTACTTGGAACATTCTTATACATGGAATTGACTGAAATTTAGTGATTGATGAGCTAGTACAGCTCATTCTTGCTGAAAATTTTACCCATTAAGGGTTTTTCCAGTATAATTCTGTATCTACAGTCTTAATTTTGCTTGTTCCACACTGCTTTTAGTCGTCTCCAGCATTTTTTTCAGTTGATATGAATGTTCCTATAAACCACGTAGCTGTGTTGATGCTCAATCATAGAATCTACATCTTGTATTGAAAAATTTGTTGTGCTAGTGAGTGAAATCAGTAGGTGAAGAACTGCTAAAAGATTATCCTCATCAGTTTACAGATCACCATCCCCTCGTTCCCAGCAATCAAGTTAAACTTTTCTTGAACTTAAATGAAATTGGCAAAAAGGCACATAATAATGGTTTTAAGTCTTCCGATATTTATGAAGGTATCAATAATATTTGTACAACCTTGAGAATTGCCCAAAGACTTTGTGGGAAAAAATAATTTACAAGGTATGCAATTTAGCTGAAGTAGAGCACAAAACATATTTTCTATAAAACCGTCCATTTTACAAGAATATTTGGCTCAATTTAAAAGGACAAAAAAACACTTAAAAAGGTATCATGTTTGTGCAGGTCAGTCTACAAACTGGAATGCAGATCAACCATCTGAATAAACATGCAAGTACTAAATAAATATATCTGTAGTGAGACTAACACCAAGATCAAGTGACTTAGATTCCCAATACCCTCCAATCATTTGTTTTAGTGGTATATTTCAGTAAATAAACAAGATAGCATTCATCTATTTTTATGCCAATAAATGATGACTCACAACTATAAATGCTTGAACACATTGTAGTAATTTTTGCAACCATAAAAAATACATTTGTAGTTTCAAACTTGGGTTTCAATATTCTGGATATCAAGAATACAAATTCAAAGCAATCTCATCAGACATAAGACAAAATTAACAATAATAATTATGAATTATGTCAACAACAAAAATAAAGAAGACCCCAAAGCAAAATATAGCACATAGAAATGGACATGGAAGAGTAATTTGCCTGACCAAAACTCCTATATCAGAACCATACAGAACCATCCTTAATTGTTCTATCATCTGAATGATAATGCCTTGAGCATTCAACATCAGTTCTGCATGCTGGAAAGCCGGAAGAAAACCTGTTGCAGCCACGATCCCACTCTTTACAATCTAAGTAGCCAAGTGTGTAGGATCATGATCTTTGTACCCGAACATCCTCCTACTGAACTCATTCACGTCTAGACAGCCGAGGTTCATGTCACCAACATCTGCCCATTTTGATACAATTTTGGATTCAGGATAGAATTCCCTCTGCTCATCCTTGATCAGCTGCTTTCTATTCAAACTTGTTTCTCTTGGATCTACCATTTCCTCTTCATGCAAAATAGAATTTAAACATACATAAGAGCATGCAAGAAATGGAAAAAGAAAACCAAGTTTCTCCTTTGCAAACAAGTTTGTCCTTGAGAAGAAAAGTTGAAAATTTTGCACTCTCTAAAGAAAGAGATTTTCTCTCTCCTCCATAAATCTATGCCTTCTCTCAAATTTTTCAACTTAATAAAAAAAAATTCCTTCCTTTGAATCTCATTGCTTCTTCTGACTTTTTCAACTCAACACGACTTTGCTTCTCTCTAAAAAAGAATTTTCTCTCTCCTCAAGATTTTTTCCTTCTGAAAAATATTACGCAACTTCAAAAACTTCTCACAAATTTCACCAAAATTCTCACTATTTTCTCATTAGCTTGCTCTTGAGTTCTTGAGTGTGAGAATGAAATAGGAAGTCTTCTTATGTAGGCATTCAACCTAAAAAAGCTGCTATAATGGTTGTGACCCAATTTTAGGCAGTTGTTTTGTTTCTCTTCCAAGTTTTCATTTCAGACAAAGTTCCCTTACAAAAATGCCACTTGTCATGACTTTTCTCACTTTTTAGAAATATGCCATTTTGGGTGCTTTAACTTCATCACAAAGATTTGTCCAAGTGGGTTCCATTTTTTATTTTTCTGATTTTAAATATTAAATATTGGAGAAAACACAATATTTAATTATTTCCAATCCTTTTCCAAAACAATTCAGAAAAAACGATTTATTCTCCATTTACCAATTTTTGATCAATTTTGCTCTTTTCAGTTTTTAAATTTTTATTAATTAAATATTAAATATGAAATTCAATATTTAATTATTTTTTGCTTTAAATCCAAAAAAATCAATTTATTTACCACTTTATCGCCTTTTTAATTTTCAAAAGTTTATTAATTAAATATTAAATATAAAATTTAATATTTAATTAATTTTCAATTTAATTCCAAAAATTGATTTATTTTCCAATTTCGACCTTGCACTTGACAAATTTCCACCATTTTGACTTGGACCTACCTTTGTTTTTCACACCTCATGCACTCATCGTTATTTCAAATGTCCAATAGAATTGCACCTTCAAGACTCCTTCGAATAGGGGTGGATGTTAAAAATTCCCAATAAGTCATTCATTTGATTGTTCTTTCACAGACATTATTAATATTTTCCACAACTTCATGAAGAACGAAAACATCCTAAGCTATCGCATTGGACCTCTTCTTTCATTGTAAAAGTTCCTCCATTTATTAAAATTGTGCACTAGGCACATTCTCAAAGACTTCCCTAACCACGACCAAAAAGCCTCCTTGCAAATAAAGCCCCCCATGGGTTTCCCAATTGAAAAAAATTATTCCACAACATAATAAGAGTTGCACCTAAAGCACGTCTGACCCCGCCATGGACTTTTTATTCACCAAAATTCCCTCATTGCATGAAAAATGCACCTTGAGCGCATTTTGAGGTTATCTGTGGATTATTATTTTATAAAATTCCTTGACCCATGTAAAATCGCGATCAAGTGCATTGTCTTGGACAAAATTCCTCTTTTCAACATTCCTTAACTTGATGTGAAATTGCACTCAAGCGTGTTTTGAGCTCCATGAAGGATTGCTTATCTTGCATTATGCCTTAACTGACATGACCATGCGCTGGCTATGGATTGATACTCCTCATGTATTATTCCTCTTTAATGTGTCCATGACTTAGTTTGAAATGCGCTCGAGCGCATTTTGTGTTCCTTGGTGGACTATTTTTTTTTCCTTATTCCTTCATTCACTCGAAACCGCACCCTGAGCACATTGGGAGAGCATCTACAGACATTTCTTCTTTCGTCATTCCATGGGTTCAATGGCGGATTGTATTTCTTCTTGTTGAATTACCTCCCTATCTTTGCAGGTCGAGTATTTGTGAGAGATCCTTTGGCATAATGTTCGCAGATTGCTTTTTTATTTTTTTGGGGGGGGAGGGGTTGGGCACAATTTAGCATTTGCAAACATTGGAGACTTTTTTTACAGTGAGATAACACTCAAGACAAGGCCTTCGTGGAGTGTTATCTCAACCTTTTAAAACTTAGCAAGGTATATGTGATATGCATCTATCGGCATGGGGAATTTTGAATTGTTCCTTGACTTTGTTGTTTTTGCGCTAGGCACGTTCTCTAACTACCCGCGGTGGACATTCATTTTGGAATGTTTCTTCACTTGTATGAAAATGTGTTGGGCGCATGTAAGCTTCCACACCATGGACAGATTTCCTTAGAATTTTCCTTGACTCACTACTACGAGTGCAACTTGGTGGCTATTGGCAGATTTTTTGTTTTCAACATTCCATGATCAAGGCTAGGTTGCACTCGAGCCCATTTTGGTCTCCATGATGGACCTCTTATTTTGAACATTCCTTAGCTATTAGTAATATATGTTGAGCATGTTTTGTATTCTGTCGTAGACTCTTCCTTTTTTAAACATTCCTTACTGAGTGATTTTTAGCGTTGCAAGTGCATATGGGGTTTGATTACAAACAATTTCCTCCCAAATCTCCTTGCCAAGTGCATATTGAACTTAGCAATAGATTCTTTTGTTTGCAACGTTCTCTCAATACCGTGTTTGAACTACGTTTTGAAGCTTGTGGCAGACATCAGCATTTGGGTGGGATCCCAGTATCACCGTGGACTTGCGTTGGAGCATACCTACTACCCACGGCAATAGATTTCACACTTATGCCTAAAAGGGGGTGTCTAGAGGTGCTTCGAACATCCTACAAATCCTTTCACTTGGCCTACGAAGTCCATGCTTGGGCATGAATTCGAGATGATTTCTTTGAAGGTCAACTATAGAGCTTCTAACACAAAGCCACAACGAACTATTCTTCATATTTCTAGGCATACCTCAATTTCAAATTATCTCAGTGATCTTCATGTCTTCATTTCTCACTTGTTTTTGTAACCACGGGCCCTCTATGAACGCCATGAGTCGCATTCAGAGCTGAAGTCATAGATGAGTCGTGGGAGGATGAACATGTTTATCGGGCTGAAGTAATCTCACACCTGTAGGATTTAATGGAGACTCTCAAGCAGATGTTGGCTAATGGTAGAGTGATCAAGGAAGGAGAAGCGTATGACTTTGCCTGGTGGTATAGCACAATAATCATGGCAAAGGAAATGTTTGAGCATTTCAACGAGGAATCCACTCAATTGAGGAAGGTTGTCAAAAAATTTCAACAAGGGATCTCCAACACAGTTGTAGCATTATTATCACTGAGATTAGCTGGGAATGAAATAATTGTGGACAACCTAAGAAGCAAACTGGAGTTCTTTTAGTTGAATTGCTTCATAAAGATGACTTTGAGAACCTTTTCATCTTCTCAAATGTCATGCACTCAACCCAGGACCTGTTGGATTCGGAGACTAATTTGAGAAAATTTGAGCGAGAAATGACAGTTATGGAATTCAAGAGGGATTTGGCACCAAGTGCCAGCGTAGATGAGTTAGAGACCGTGTTGAACAGATTTCATGCTTTCAAAGGGCAAAGTCAAACATAGGCTATTATAGACAAAGGAGCATTTAATGCGTAGTGGGCATTCATGTCGCAACACTCTCCTAAATGGACATGCATAGTGGGCATTTATTACCCACTAAGAAGGTGGTGGTTTTCTTTTTTATTGGTCGATGTGGACTCGTGAATTAATTGTAGATTCTCTCTTCTTGCCCTAACCCTAATTAGGGCTGAGGTAGCACAATTTGGGTCATCAGATTTTTTCAATCTGGACCACTCATTGTAATCGGGGACCTATGTAAAGGCCTCATTTCTCATTTGTAAAGGATGGAATTTGGAGATTGTTGCTAGGAGCTACTAAGATAATGAAGTTATCATTGAAGTTTGACGATCTCTTGATGTGTCTTAGTGCTTGCATGTTCTCTTTGTTCCCTCATTTAGATTAGATTTGCTAGATAGTGTTTTGATTTCAATGGAGAATATAATGTTTGATGAATTCCATGGCTCATAGTTTTGATAGTTTGTTGATTGTAAGTTGTTGTGTAAAGCTAACCTGAGCCCTCACTTTTATGGATGCTTAACTTCTATAATTCAATGTGCATTGTTCGTTTTGATGGTGTTCATTGTGGTATGAAAATCTTTTGCATAACCTACTAAAGATTGCACCAGTTCTTGCAAAGTTGTAGTTGATCTTGGCAAAGCAGAGCTTGGTTATTTTGAAATTTGTCCATCAAAAAAATATCTATTGATATCATTACCCATAGGAGTAGAATAGAATTTCTAAACTCTATTCCTATTTGCTTTCCGCATGTTCGTGGAAAACCCCAAAAAAGGTACTGCATTGCAATATCTTCCAACAGCTCCCATATCTTGTATCATTTGAAGTCAACTTGAGTAACACGAACGTAAGGCCCCTCGCGATAAACAACATAGCAAATTTACCATTGAACTTATCCACAGTCAAGAAAGACATAAAAGGAACCTTGGAATCAATTGTATGATATTTTGCAATCTTAGCAAACACGCTATTTTGATCAAGAGAGGATAAGATATCTCAATATTTTGTTCTACTATTGGTAGGTCATAAAACGCACATCAACAGGTTGCAACAATCATGTCTTTGTTCATCCTCACTTGACCTTCCAAGTGATACGACTCTTGGAGTCTAACATCTTCCAACAAATGTTCTGATTTGCCTTCATAATCATACCATTCAAAAACATCTCCCTTCACAACAACTTTTCCACAAAACTCATGTTTTGAAGTTAGACCATCATTATGCTCAATCAAATGATCTCCAACATAACTATGAGGAGAATCATTTGCCTCATGCTCTTCTTTCCATTCTTGAGAGTCCATGCAAGGCTCATGTGATAACAAAGGACTGCTGGTCAAACACAGAAAACCAGAATCATGTTCCTGCCTCATCAAAGTGTCTTTGTTATCCTTTATTGCATCTTCTTCGATGGTAAGTTGCTTCTTCTTGAATACTGATCTATCAGGTAAGTCTAGCTGAAAGTTACATGTCCTAGTTGCCTTACCTGTCATTAAATTGATCCATACCTGCACCTCCTTGCTATTATGTTTTTTGTCTCCAACAAACTCCGTGGTTAAGTATCCGTGACAAACCAAACATTACCAAATTGAAGGATCTTCTTGTTAGGCAATCTCTTAGTCTCTACAAACACCTTTCTAAAAAAATATGCCTCATATGACCTTAATAAGTATCTCTTCAATGTCATCAGATGCACGAAACAAGGGAAATCAATCTCACTATGTGCTGTCATACCTTCCATGTAGCTAGAATCTGAAAATTGAATTGATGTGTCTTAGACATAACCATCTTTTGTTATTGAGGAATTTTCTTTTTTGACATCTTGAAATTCTGATTCCTCTATCATCCCATGATCATTTGTAGGCTGCAAGTCACAAGCAAGTGATTCCTTTTTTCTTTTCTATCCTTTCTTCAATGGTGACTTGTGAGTTTTCTTCTTTCAAGAATGTTCTTCTTGACTTCAGTTGTACTCTTATCATTCATTTTGATTTCTCCATCCAACTTGTCTATAAGACAATACCCCATACTACCTTGATTTTGACAATCCTCTGATTCATCATACTTAGAACCTATGTCTTTGTGAACCCTTGCACAAGACGAGTCAACCTTTGCTTTCTTTTCAGCTGAAAGATACTAAATTTTGCCATCAACTCTTCTCTCTGTTGAAGCATTTGCTCCAATTCTGATAGGCATTCTAACATTAGTGCATATGATGTTGTCATCTTTCTTCTAGGAAAATAGAACCTTCTGCAATTCTGAAAACGACAATCAGGCTGGGAGGATGCACAGCTCTGATTCCACTGAAATTACCCTTAAACAATATCAAACTCAAACTTTCACAGTTAGGCATGATTAGTTCTGAGTTCCATTTACTGTTCAACTATTTTCTCGGTATTAAAGATTTACTCTGCTGTCCATAACTAATAAACAGACCAATAATAATAATTAGCAGTTGGCTGTAACTGTTAGTCTTTTATCTCAGATAACATTAGCTCTTAACATATCACAGCACCCTATACAAAGAAAATTATGGAGAGCAGTGAATAATTGTACCTTAACAGCAGCAATCAGAATGCAGAGTTTTCAACAATGATGATGTATTCCACACTAGTCTTTTATCTCAGATAACATTAGCTCTTTACATATCACAGCACCCTATACAAAGAAAATTCTGGACAGCAGTAAATAATAGATTGCACCTTAACAGCAGCAATTGGAATGCAGAGTTTTCAGCAATGATGATGTATTCCACACCTGAGCATCAAATGATCCAGTTATTTCTGGCTCGCCAGTATAGCCGAATCATGCCTTCAGATACCAACAATATGAACTACAATCTCATACACCATACTGCAGTGCCGCAAAGGAAATATTTATTCCTTAGCATTAAGAGTCACTTAGTATAAATCTTGTAGCAGTATAGATATATCTGTTCAACACTTGCAGATTATTCTATCAGCCCAAATGATGCCACTTGCATCGTAAGCTCAATATTCCAACTCTATGCAGTCATAGCATTCAGTTTGCCACACTTGAGAAAATTCTGGAGAGCAGTAAATAATAGATTGCACCGTAAAAGCAGAAATCAGAATGCAGAGTTTTCAACAATGATGGTGTATTCCATACTTGGGCATCAAATGAACACAGTTATTGCAGGCTTGCCAGTATAGCCGAATCATGCCTTCAGATAATGACAATATGAACTACAATCGCATACACCATACTGCAGTGCGGCAAAGGAAATATTTATTCCTTAGCATTAAGAGGTGCTAAGTATAAAACTTGTGGCAGTATAAATATATCTGTTCAACACTTGCAGATTATTCTCTCAGCACTAATGATGCCACTTGCATTGTAAACTTGATATAGGAGTATATACTCCAATTCCATTCAACAGCATAAGAACTTGCAACCTGGATAGTGTTCACAAAATTAAACATACAAATGAAAAACAAATTAAAGAATGTTAAACACTAAATTGTAGAATACAAGTGGTAAACAAAAAACAAAAGAAAACTTACTTATGAGAGAATCTTGATTGCAAGACCTTGTCGATGCTTGTATGGTTGACCATACATGTACCACCATGTGATAGCTCCCATTTTATATTGGTCCTTTATTGCAAATGGAGACATTTTTAAACCCGGAGCAAATAAGCCAAATTCTAGCCTCATTGTGTCGTGCATTTCATCATATAGGAAGAGTCTTGTAAAAGCTTTGTAGCACCCATTAGCAACTTCATCCACATATGGTGCAACTCTATTTGGCATACCAAGAACTTTCTCACTATAGTACCTCGGAGATAAGGCATATGCAAGGAGGTGCGCAATGGGGTAGTCATCTTCTCCCAACAATGATGAATGATTGCTTCCACCTTATTGCATATTGTTGTATGGAAACTTTTACCTTCTCAACCATGGTGTCCATGCCCTCATACACATCCCCCAAGCAAGGTGTATCTGTATCGGAACAGCAGAGCATAGTCATGATAGGCTCGGTGAAATCCAATACAAATTGCACACGAGCCCACCAACTGTCATCCAAGACCAAAGCCTTGACCTTTTGGGCTCATCTGAATTTGAAGCCTTCCATATAACCCCACTGGTTAGAAATATCCATTTGGCTTAATGTCGCTTGCACCTTTACAAGTCGTCTCATAACAATGGTATGAGATGCAAAATAGGTCTCAGCAACCTAAGCAAGTTAACAATACGTCAATAAATATTAAACAAAGATAGTTATATACAATTTGATAATTGATCATGAACATAAAATTTATTCAAATTAAATAAATAAATGAAATTTACTAATTACAATTTACCTTCAGCAGGTCCAATTTGGAGAATGATCTAAATATGGATTGTGACATGTGGTGGTTTGTCACAAACATTTGTATCTCCTCCCCCTCTTGGTAAATTTGCTTCACCCAATCTATTTGAGTGCCAATTTGTTGCATGATCAAGTTAAGGGGGTGTACAGTGCATGGTGTCCAAAAAATATGGTCATACCGACCCTCAATCAAAGCACCTGCACCCCTACAATTTTTGGCATTGTCTGTAACCACCTGGACCACATTCTCACTACCCACCATCTCTATGGCCTCAATGAGAATTCTAGAAATGAACTGTGATTCCTTCACCTGCCCTTCACAATCAGTAGCCCTCAAAAACATTGCCCCTTTGGGGGACATTGCAATCACATTAATCAATGGCTGATTTTTTGTATCTTTCCATCCATCAGACACAATAGTTATACCCATTTCCAAGAATTTTTAACTGATTGAAGAGCTCTCTCTATAGAAGTCCTCTCTTTTTGCAATCAAGTGGTACACACCTTTTCATACCCGGGACTTACATAATCAGCTGGAGCTTTATTGATGGCTTGCACTATTTCCTTCCAATATGGTGATCTTACCAAGTTGAAAGGAAGACCATTGGCATAGAGGCAACATGCAATGGCTTCATCAGCAAGCTCTCTAGCCTCCATTTTAAATGCGGTGTCCAATGGGCCTCTTTTGCGGGCGGTAATTTCTACTTCTTCCTCTTCCTCTCCCGGTACAGGTACTTGCAAGAATGGATGTTTGGAGGATACAACTGGTTCAGTGGGTAATTGCATTTTGTTCTTTCCGGATGGAGGTTAATAAAAACTATTTTTTGATCTTTTAACCAAATTATCACCAGCTTCTTGTTCTTTTAAAAATGAAGTTATTTGTGCATTAGACATCCCCTTCCCAATTGTGCCTTTGCACATTGCAAATCCTTTACCAACAGGGCCCATAAAATGAAGTTTGACCCGGGAATATGAGCTATTGAATGGTTTTCCTTTATTACTTTGACAATAATTACAGTTCCAAAGATATGAGCCACCTCCTGAAACCTGTGATACTCTTCTAGTATGTTTCCATAAAGGAGATCCTACATCAATATTAAAATTATCGGCTCCTTGTCCTCCCACTGAACTTTGACTACCGGTGGTGGCCATTCTTGCACAATACAATCTAATTTCTTGCTATAATAAGAAATTAAATAAATTTAAATTAGAAAAAAAACTATGATCATAAGTCCAAAAAAATGATACAAAACTACTAAAATAGATAGCTAAACTTGTTTTTTTATTTCTTTTTTTAAAAAAATGAAAAAAACTTCAAAAATTTCTTCACAAACTTGAATTTTTTTTAAAAATTCATCAAAATCTCAAAAAAAATCATTGAACGACTTGAGAATGGGATCAAATGCTTACCTTAAATGCTTAAAACTCCTTTGTGGAAGTTGTCTCTTGCCCTGCGAACGATCCTCTTCAAAAATAATCAGTTTGCCTTCAAAATGCCAAAATGGAGACCAAATGAGAAGAGAGTCTAGCTGCAAACAAAATGAGATGAAGAATGGTTGAATGGCCTCTTTTAGGGCCATTTTAGGGTTTAGGAGAAAAAAATAGGTTAAAAATTTGTTATTCGCATATGTCTTTTTTTAAACTTATGTGGCAAAAAGTTCAGATTTACATTTTTTCTGGGCATCTGTCCGTGGATGCGTCCGGAAGCGCCCGAATGCCCTATGGATGCCACCCGGAAGCCACCACAGGCATCTTAAAAATTTGTTATTCGCACATGTCTTTTTTTAAACTTAAGTGGCAAAAAGTTCAGATTTACATTTTTTCTGGGCATCTGTCCGTGGATGCGTCCGGAAGCACCCGAATGCCCTGTGGGTGCCACTTGGAAGCCACCACAGGTGTCCGGACGCCTGTGGTGGCTTCCGAGTGGCACCCACAGGGCATCCGCCCCTGGATCTAACTCCAGAGGCATCTGCATCCACCTCCAGAGGCCCACGGCACGCATCAGTAACTTAGGATAATGACAATATGAACTACAATCTCATACACCATACTACAGTGCAGCAAAGGAAATATTTATTACTTAGCATTAAGAGGTGATAAGTATAAATTTTGTGGCAGTATAGATATATCTATTCAACCCTTGCAGATTATTCTCCCAGTGTGAATGATGCCACTTGCATTGTAAGCTCGATATTCCAACTCTATGCAGTCATAGAAATCAGTTTTCCAAAGAGAGGATGAACTCTTAAGGCTCATATTTACTCTCCAAGGAGCCACGTCGAAGAATAAACACCAAATAATAAGCTTGCACCCAAATCTGATTCTTCATGGAAAACTCGTGGATAAGAGAATGTTATGTGCCAAGATTTCAGAGTCACATGCCAAAAGAAATAGCTGACTGTTCAATGAAACAGTTCTATGCCCAAAAACAATAGGAATTGCACCACTATGACTCCCAGAAATTTCCTTCAAGGAGGTCCCTCCTGATGTCCTCACAATAGAATATATTAATGAAGTGGCAAAGATTTATTACGTACTGCAGTAAATTAAAGAAAGCCCGACATAGAATAAAGATTGACCTCCTTCAGCTAATCTCACAACCACACTCTATACTCATTATTAATCTGACGGTAAAAATATGAGTTCTTATTTTATTGGATTGGTTTTATACACCTTGCTCTTATTTTCTTGCACCAATACTCATGGAGCCAAATAAAGAATCGGATCCCACAATATACTCAAATGGTTACAACATTCAGAATAAAATTAGTTTATATCTTTTATTAATGCAAATTTGTCTTCAAATTAAGACTTCACAAATTTGGTGAAATTGTGAACTCCATCACGAATTCACCCTTTTGAAAGAGCTAGGTTTTTGTCCAACCCTTCTGTCAAACTCTTGAAGGTTTCCGTCCTCGGAAATCATAAACATCAATCCATAACATAAGCAATCCATCACTAGGAACCCTCTTATAAAGGTCTCTAGGAAGTATCAAGAAGATAGGCCGGCTTGGAGAAATATAATTAATAAAGTGACATCATAATATTTTATTGTTATTAAATGAATTAATATTAAGTCATTGTTTGAATATACTATTTATTTTTGACAAATTAATAAAAATTAATTAAATAAATCGGCACTTTAAAAATTGGGGACATTACAGAACCAAGCACTAGGGGTGGTAAGGTGGCAGTTAATGGTGGTTTTTGGTTGTTTCTATTAAATTTATTGATATGTATGCACATGTTCTTATTCTAGCTATACTTGTCCATGTTGTAAATCAGCATCAATACTCAAAGCTGTAGGGTTTTCAAGTTCTTGCAATGTTTTGGCATTACAGTTTTAAAGAATTTAGATCATCTGCTTGTCTTATAAGGTGGCATATCTTTCCACATATGTAATAACTATTTCAAATAGTAGGAGCCCCAATGAAAACCCCAACTATTTAATCTTTAAACAAAGAGCATAGAATCAAATGCAAACATTTGTGCAGCAAAATCTGCCAGCTAAAACCAATAATTTCCTAAAGTGCTAGTCAGAATAAGTGTTCTTGCTAGTGGTGGATCATTTGGGGCTCCGGTGAGCTTCATCTTCTCAGACCTGTCTTTTAGGCCATCATAGCATACCAAAGGTTTGCTATGGTATGTTGAGCAGTTTGAAAACAGTAATGCAGTCATGACCCACAAAAACATTAAATTTCATTATGCTGCACATTTTGGTTTTAAAAAAGTTACTCTATACTAGAATAGCTAAAAGATAAACTTTTAAATGAAACATTCTTGCCAACAACAAAGCAAATTTCACAAGTGCATTGTATTGATAGTTTTCAAACAGAAGTTGGTTTTGCTTGTTAAACATATAATCAAATTTTTCATAGAGAAGATGAATCATTGCCTCTTGGCCAATGAGATCAGACATTAGATTTTATGACCTATAAGGGACAACACTTTCCTTCTAACCCCATTGCCTCTTGGCCAATGAGATCAGACATTAGATTTTATGACCTATAAGGGACAACACTTTCATTCTAACCCCATTAAATTGACATAATAATTAGCTCCACAATGTAATATACATCACATGTCATGTCCCCTTTTTAGAATAATTAATTTAATATTTAGAAATGTCAAAATATTCTCAAATCAAAAAGACATTTAAATATTAAATTATTTTTTTAGAAACACTTAGTGGGCCATTGGAATTCATTACAAGTGGAGGAGAATCTTTGATAACTCAATGACAATTTTTGACAACCATCATAATCAAATTAGTAGGAATTCCAAAGTAAAGTGAATTTGATTTTTTGTCATTTTTGGGAATGTTGCTACAGGATGAATTTTAGAAAGTTTCTGCCATTACAAGTGGAGGAAAACATTTTGGAAACTATTATAATTAAATTAGCAGGAATTCTGAAGGAGGGAGTTAGAATTTGGGGGCCCAAATCTTGCATACATGATGGATACAAATATTGGGATTTTAGTAACTTTGAGGGTGTTGATTATCATTTTCTTCTCTACATTTGCAGATTTGAAGGAAGCTTCTTCAGTGGACAGAACCCCATTTTGAAGGAGAGAGCTTGTGAACAGAAACCCATGAGCATTGTATGAGCAAAGGACGGAAACCCTTGTTCATAGAAGGCACCTCACTCTTAGATTGTATTTGGGCTGAAGGAGAACAGGTGGATTTATTTGTTGCTGCTTCTATAATCTGCAGATTTACATTAGGTGTTTTTCAGACTGCGGAGTGCTTGTGAAGCATAGTTTGTGATTTTCTGTTTAGTGAGGTTTATGAACGTGTTACAGCAGTATGCTGCTGTTATTGAGTCTATAATCAGTCCTATTAATTGTTATTTTCATTTGATGAACAAACAATTACTGTTGGGGAAGTTTGGAGTAGAACCGTAGTATTGTTTTTGGTATAGTTTGGTGGTTTGTGTAAAGGAGCTTGTTGTGTGAAGCAATAGTTGGTTTGTTGTTATACATATGATTTTCAAATCTGAATTATATTTCTAATTTTTTGAAGATTGGGACCTTACATCACCTCTCTCCACTCACAAGAGAAAAATGTGAGGAAGAATGACATACAAATTGAAGCATTGTTCTGATAAAATAAAATTAAAAATTAAACAAAGGTTGAAGGAGTTAATTGCAGCCAAATTCCACACATTACAATCCTCCCAGTTTCAATGTATATCCAGAAAAAAGATTTAGCTCTTGAACTGAAACCTTCACAAGTTCTGCTTGTTTCAATAGTACATTATTACTAGTGAGTACTAGCCATTCAGAAAGAGTTAATTCAACTATCCCCATTATTGGAAGAGCTCGAGATATGGATTGTAAACTAAGTTTGTACCAAAGTGACCTTCTGTGAGTTAACAGTTAAAATGTTTGCACTGCTTGTAGTCAAAAACGAGATACGTACTAGATTCTTCTTGTTGAGTTTTATTCTGTCAAGGAAGTTGTTTCTATGAGCTAAGTTGAGGTTGCAATGGAAACCAAGATCCAAAGAAAGAGGAGCTTAAATCTCTCAAAACAGGCTTGATAGAGCATCCTTCAACCACCAAACCAAATTGAAGTAGTCTTTTTTGGTGATTTTTAAATTCATTTGTTTGAGTACGGTGTATCTCCACAATCAGTTTTAAAATATTTTGAGAATTGGAGAACAAGGTATACTCAAAAGAGTTATCCAGCAACAACTGATTTCAAGAATCACAACCACTATCAAAATCAAGTCTTTGAAGAATTTTGCACAATATACAGAAAAGACAAAAAAAGGAAATGGACCAAGAATATCAAGAATTATAATAAAGAAAAGCTGAGAAGCCGGATTCGCGCCTTGGCCCCCCGAACCGGGTCCGGGTCCGAATCCGGTCCGGGTCTAGATTCGCTGACCAGTCCGCGCCGGATCCGGGCAGGGTCCGTGCGTGGACCTGTGGGTCCGTCCGGATCCGCGAGATCCAAACAGACCCACAGGTCCACGCACGGACCCTGCTCGGATCCGGCGCAGACCTGGGGGATCCACACGAATCCTCGAGGATCCCGCGCGAATCCCCAAGGACCTGCGGCTCATACTTTCAAAAAAGTTCAAAAACCATTTTAAAACATCAATTTTATATTGTTTTTTTGGCATGTAACCCTAAAACGACCCTTATTATCTAAGTAACTTTGACATTTGGCATTGATCAATGATCAAGCATCATAGATTCATAGTATGAAATGATTTAGTTCTAGAATTATGTATATTTCTCTTATATTTTTGGATATATAATGCATATATATATATATTTAATAGTTATATATATATACACACGAATCCATACAAATCATAATTGGAAAAAAAAAATCACTAATCCATGAACCAGATTCTCGAACCCGAATCCATCCCCGAATCCGAACCAGCAACTTAGAAGAAAAGAGCACAGTAACAAATTGGATTCTGTTTCTGTATAGACTCCATGATGACACATATAGTTTGCACATTGACAAATAGTAAAGTTGCTTTGGTTTGGAATATCATTTATTTGGAATTAGTAAGTTTTATGTTTCAAAGTATGATATGAATTTATGAATGTAATAAATATTACTTGCTGAAATCAAATGGAAATAATTGTAAGTAATTGCATTGTTTTCCAATTTGAGTCTTGTTTCACAATTTAAGCAATATTAATTGTGATATCAGATTTCCACAATCCATATTAACAATTCATGTGCATTTCTAGATTCGATTGTGTTAATTTTTGGTATCAACGTTTCGGATCACACTCCGTGATCCATCATCAGGAAAGAGAGAATGCAAGAATTATAAGAATGAATATGCAGACCAAGCTAATCCCATAGGATATAAAGAAACAACACGGAAAACTATGCAGAGTGGAAAGGGGGACCTGAAAAACTACAAAATTAAGAGATAAAAACTACAAAGGTGGAGTAAAAGAGGAGGAGGGTGCAGGAAGGTCTAAAGAGAGGATGTAAAAAAATATAATGAATTAACAGAATGCGATATAAAAAAGAAATAAAAAATAATAATAAATGTGTGTGTGTGTGTGTGTGTGTGTGTGTACATATACATATATATATATATATATATATATATATATATAGATATACATGTATATCTATATATATATATATATATGAAAGAAAGGGCAAGAAAAACAAAAATAAACAAAAATAAAAAGATATTAAATCCAAACACAAGCAAGAGAAAAAATATGAAGAAATAGGATACCAAGATATGCATAGAGGTGAAATAAGTATATGTATACCTCTATGCCAATTAAACACATATGCTATTTACATAATAATTTATATAAATAAATGAGTATACAAAGCCAGATTGACCACATCAATACCAGATTGATGCCTCTTCACTTGGAGCTTGCAGCCTCACTTCGTCCAGACCCGTGGATCCAGTTAGATACCTCATCCTTTGCTAGAGCCTCAGGCCGCCAAGAGATTTGTATAAAGAGGCAAAAGAAGAAGTTCTCGGCCCTGTTGCAGATGTCAAGAAGATGGCATTCCCCTTGGCATTGCAATGTTCGTGAGACTCCCCTTCCTGCACATTCGGGAGTTCATTCCTTGTTGCCTCACCAACACAGCCAGTCCTCCCTCGCGTCCCCCCTTGAGACTATTGATCTTAACTCCTCTTGCAACCCAGGCTCATGGGGGTACCCTTGTCACTCTAGGTCAATATGTCTGCTCCTCACGTTCGGTCCCCCCCTCCAGGGCCAGGCTCCTACAGCTTGTTGACATACAGCGCGAGGGTGTCTAGCCATGATGCTTCCCCTGTCAGGCCCTCTTCCGTGCCAGCTTCTAGCGGACACCAGGAACCTGTCTCACACCTTGCGCTCACCCAATTTGAAGATCCAACGGCGGCTATCGTGGACTCTCCTATGCACAAATCTCCTCAGGTGCCCCCTTGCTTGAAGATGCGGCATAAGGATTCACCACGGCATTCTCCCACTCTCTGCAATCGACCTAGTTCCAGTCTGCAGACCGCTGAAGCTCAATGGTCATCTTCTGGCAACGGCCCCTCTCATAAATGCACAGGTACGTTACCCTTTCACATCGACTCTCTTGACGTGTATCATAATTCTAGCTGTTATTGCTCTATTGATGCTTCCCAGTCGCTTTCCACTCCTCGAGCCCCTCCCTCGTCTGATATATATACTCTCAACATTATGACTGCTGAATCGGGGCCTTCCTTGGTGTCCACCTTGGAATCGGGACCTTCCTCCTCAACCCTTGTTCGTAACCCCCGTCTTCGAGTTAGTTGTTGTCGTGAGGGGCCACCTAGCTCCCCCCATCGTGTTGAGCATCCCCCAAGTGGACACCCCGATTTTGGGGTGGATTCCGTTGACCGTCCTATGGGTGGTTATTCTCCCCACTTTGTACACGATTGGGAGAACAAGTTGGTGGTAAACTTGTCTAACGCCTCCATCGACCGCCTTTGCTTCAATGTTTTAAAACGGGGTCTTAATTTTGCTTGTGCCCCTCGCTCTATCCCCCACATTCAATTTATCCTTGACGTTGAGAACGCGGTCCGTTCTTTCCCTTCTGATGTTGCAGATGAAATTAGGTAGGATTGTGCTGTCGCTCTCAGACGCGCCAAACCACCTAGAAGCAACATCCCAAGAGCGGAGTCGCTTGCCTTCAACCAATTCGTGGGTAATAATGACATCATCATCACCAAAGCTGACAAAGGCAACGCCACTGTTGTCATGAATAGACAAGACTATGTCTCAAAGTTGCTTGACTTGCTCTCGGATTCCAGTAGCTATAGGATCATCTCTCGGAACCCGTGCTCCAAGATCCTGAAGCAAGTCAAAACTTTAGTGGCCAAATCCTCTTTTGATGATGATACCAAGAGAAAATTGGTGCCATCGAAGGAAATAACCCCTCGCATCTATGGGGTGCCAAAAATCCACAAAGGTGGTATTCCTTTAAGACCCATTGTCGACACCATTGGTTCTCCGACGTATCTTCTTGCCTCTCACCTTGCCAAGATTATCTCCCCCTTGGTGGGAAAGTCTGATTCTTTTGTCAAAGACTCCTACCACTTTGTCCAATTTATTAAGGACACCAAGGTGGAGTGCGGTGACATCTTGGTCAGCTTTGATGTCGTCTCCCTCTTCACCAAAGTTCCTATCCCTGACTCTATTCACATTGTTAAGAGTAAGGTTAATGCTAAGATTGCTGATTTAGTGGAGCTGTGCCTGAGATCCACTTTCTTCTCCTTCCAAAATGTCATCTACGAGCAGGTCAATGGGGTAGCTATGGGCTCCCCCCTTTCCCCCGTCATAGCGAACCTCTACATGGAGCATTTTGAGGAGTTGGCCCTCCATACTTTTCCCCTCAAACCCAGATGGTGGAAGCGTTATGTTGACGACACCAAAGTCTACTGGCCACATGGGCTTGAGAAATTAGAAGAGTTTCACCAACACATCAACAATTTGGCCCCCAGCATTTCCTTCACCAAGGAGATCAAGTCTGACCACCAACTGCCCTTCCTGGATGTTCTTCTTACCAAGAAGCCCAATGGCAGCTTTGGTCGCCGTGTGTTTCGTAAGGCCACCCATACCGACTTATACCTCCATTCATCCTCCCCCCACCACCCTTGCCAAAAAATTGGCATCCTCAAGACTCTTGCTCTTAGGGCCTTTAGAATTTGTGATGATGACAACTTAACCCAAGAGCTCACCCACCTCCGCCAGGTCTTCAAATTAAATGGGTACTCTCCGAAGCAAATTTCTCAGGCTCTTAACCAAACCAAGACCTGGTTTCTTTCCTGCACCCGTCCGGTCCCGGCCATGTCTTCGCCTCCTCTGAGCGTCTCCCTTCCTTTTGTGGATGGCATCTCCCAAAAACTTGCCAAAATCTTAACTAGAAAGGGCCTTCGTGTTACCTTTAAACCCCTTTCGAAGTTAAGGAATCGCGTTCCCTCCCTCAAGGACTCCAGAGACTCCCTTCTGGACTCAGGAGTCTATAAGATTGTATGCTCCTGTGGCATCCCCTATATAGGGGAAATGGGTCGGTCTTTCCTCACTAGAATCCACGAGCATAGTGCTGATATCAGGCACGATAGGGTCCACAAGTCCGCTTTAGCAGAGCACTCATCTTCAACCAAACATCATATCTGTTTGGAGAGTACCCAAATAGTCTCTAAGACAACTACTTTAAGAGGAAGCTTAAGGAGGCCATTGCTATCAACGACCATCCCATTAACCTTAACCGAGATGAGGGGTGGTCCATTAACCCCTCCTGGCAACCTCTGTTAAGCTCGCTCGACAATCTCCACCACCCTTGACTCTTTCGTGGTCCCCTCTCTTGCTTCGGCTCCTTGGTGGTCTGTGTTCTTAGGTGCCCCCCCCCTCTCCTTCTTGCGTTTGGGTCTTTCAATTGATCTTTGTTTTCTCTTCCCATTTTTCGTGGTTATAAATTTTTTTTTTGTTGTTTTTTCCTATGATTTTTTTCATACTAGGCTTTGTATACTCATTTATTTATATAAATTATTATGTAAATAGCATATGTGTTTAATTGGCATAGAGGTATACATATACTTATTTCACCTCTATGCATATCTTGGTATCCTATTTCTTCATATTTTTTCTCTTGCTTGTGTTTGGATTTAATATCTTTTTATTTTTGTTTATTTTTGTTTTTCTTGCCCTTTCTTTCATATATATATATATATATATATATATGTACATGTACATGTACATGTACATGTATATGTATATGTATATGTATATATATATATATATACACACACACACACACATTTATTATTATTTTTTATTTCTTTTTTATATCGCATTCTGTTAATTCATTATATTTTTTTACATCCTCTCTTTAGACCTTCCTGCACCCTCCTCTTTTACTCCACCTTTGTAGTTTTTATCTCTTAATTTTGTAGTTTTTCGGGTCCCCCTTTCCACTCTGCATAGTTTTCCATGTTGTTTCTTTATATCCTATGGGATTAGCTTGGTCTGCATATTCATTCTTATGATTCTTGCATTCTCTCTTTCCTGATGATGGATCACGGAGTGTGATCCGAAACGTTGATACCAAAAATTAACACAATCGAATCCAGAAATGCACATGAATTGAAATATTAATTGTATTTCTATTTTGATAAATATGTGATGACATATTTATATAGTTAATATATTTATGCAAAACAAGAAGGCCGGTCAACCTTTTAAGCTCACAAGAGGTGAAGATCTGACATAACCACCCTCGGGTACGCCACCAATAGAGGGTAGGCCTCATGAGTTGGGAGGTGTATGTGTTCTCCCAGGCTTGGTGGAGGTTGGCAGTCTTTGTACTCTTATCAAGCATATCACCCATCACAGGTTAAGTCTCATGGGCTGGGAGGCTGATTAGTGCTCCTATGCTTGATCAAGGAGGATGGTCGGCCTCCAAAGTGGACTGAGGGATGGAGTGGACCATTTTCCACCCACATTCTCACAATACAAGAATAACTATCCTTGAGATTGCGGTTTACAAAGTTTCTACTAAGTCCTAATATATTTACTACAGGAATATGCATTGGATGATTATTAATGCTATTGATTATGTTTGTATTTCTATGTTATTGGATTCCTGGCCCTTATGAAAATAGCTGGATTCATGGATTACACTTCAAATGTTGACTAACATTATTTCAGGACCTCAAACAAGGGTTATTGGAGAAGAATTTTCTTAATTGGTAAGTTTGTAATTTACACTATATTTCTTATTTTAATTGAATTTGTGGTTTTAGGGCCATATATAAGAATATCCCCAAAGGGAACATTACAAAGATAGCAATCAGCAATGCTAAGAATCATAATCTAATTTTGCTAGGAAATAAAAAAGCAAGTTGTCAAGGGCTTACATGAAAAAGCCAACTTATACATTGAAAACAACAAAGATGATAACAACAGAATTGATGGCATTCAAACAAAGATGTAAAAAACACAAACGGGGAGGGAGGTCTTCAAAAATAGGAGGAAGGTATCACAGTTCCTATGAAGAAAAGATAAGACCAAAGCATGCAAACCTTAGACATGATAAAAACTTCTTAAAAAAAACAATAAATCCACCAAGAATGTCCATATTGATACATACATCATGAAATCTAACAACAAAATTAATATAGAGATTATCAGACATCTGCAATGTGCATTCTTACAATATTTGGACCATATATGACCTGGTTTGGCTTTGGAAATCATACATGGCCCAATTTGTTTTTATCTATAATGTACACCAGCTGGAGATCCCAAATTTGTTGTTATCAACCCATGATAGCACTAAAATGAGGGAAAAGATGCAACAGTTCGACCCAATGATCCAATTGGCAACAAACCCAGGTACAAGCATTAAAATACATCATTTTAACTTATATTTGTCATGATATAAAGGAAACTGTTCTGTTCTCTTCAATGTTTTTATATTAATGCAATCCGCATAAATAGTAAAATATTGAGGCTTTTATAGTTTTATGTCATTGCCCGGTTCAAATTCCCGGGAGACATTTAAGTGTTGAAAATGTGCAAAATACTGCATCGGACTTTAGGTGTGGCGCCAACAAATTGGCAAGACTGAATGCAAGTTTGGGTAGAAGATAACCCTTAGTCGTCGCATCTATGTTGAATGTTACCACAATACAAACTTAAAAACGTCAATTATGGCTATAGACAATGATGACAATATCATGTCTATACTGTTAGTGCACTGTCCCTCGACATCACATTCCAGCAGTGAGTGTTGCCTCTCAGTTCTACAATTGACTATGGTCCCATTACCTCGCAAGGGAAGCAAGGAAAACGCATGGTACTCCTTTTCAAATTACTACACACAAGATTACTATGTTGCATAAAAACTCAGAGTTCAAACTGCCTGATGGACCATCTCGTATAGATTCCGTATTGTTTAATCCAGCTAAGGTTCATGACATCAATCTACCTTACCACTAGGACCATGGCCCGCCTATGAGTTTTCAGAAACTACTTGTTTGCTGCAGGATAGATCAAACCCTAGGATACGTACACAGGATTGATGTTTAATGGTAAGTGACCTACACCTTCAAAAACATTCTCATTGTAGACCATGCCCATAGCCCACTGAAAGAAGCCTCTATCCTCCCTAAAGACGCAACCCAAAAAAAAAGAGTATCATAAACCTAGAAAAAGGGTGGGTGAATATACCCACGAATAAAATAGCAGCATTAAAAGCATTGTCATGCCTACCTCGAAAATCTAGGCGAGGGGTACTACATTTCATTCCAACCCACCCAATTGGGTATTCTTAAAAGCAAACGATGAACGAAACTATGACAGGAGAATTTAAACATGAAATGATGTGAGTACCTTGTGGTAGAGGGCTTTCCAAGCTCTGTCGTCGTTTGCAATACGACGCATTGAAGAATTAGTCATGGAGAGGCTGCAGAGGCTCCCGTAGTCCAAATAACTCATGACATGTAATGCTATTTCGGGCACCAAGTGCTCAATCATGGACCCTGCCATTGCGCAGTTTCCATTCTCACGGGCTGCCGTTTTCACCTGCGATTTATTATTCATTAGGAATAAAATGACCTTTCTTCGGGGATTTCGAATTAAAACGAATGGATGGATAATCAGTGTGTATACGCAATGGGAATGGAAATCGGAGGACGGATACTCGGTGCGTCCCTGGTTTCGACAGTCGCTGAAAGCTGTGACGCTTTCATGACGGTTATTTGATAGTCGTCAAATGATTGATTGTCAACTAGGATACATTTTTAAAACAGCCGACAGGTATCATTTAAACAATAATAGATTTTATCATAAATCTTTTATTATTATAAATTTTAAAAATTCTTTGAAAATAATTAAAATTTTTTGACTTAGCTTATGAGTATAATTCAATCCCTCTTGAATGATTTTATATTGAGACAAAACTAGGAAATAGAATAGATATTATATGATGGATATTGAATATTTTTTATCAATTTTTTAACCTAAAATCAATGAGATCTTAATGATGGTCAAAATCATTATTATTTGGATGATTAATATGTTGAGGCATTATATGTATATGTTTCATATTTTAAATGACAATCAATGATAAAATGCTTAGGCAATTTGTCATCTAAATTGAAAAACTTTTTATTATTATTTAATTTTTATTATTATTTAAAAATTTGTAAAATATAGAAAATAGTAAATAATATCAAACTATGAAATTATGAAAATTATAAAATTATCATACTTTTAATTAATTATTAAAAGAAACATATTTCAATTATAAATTTTTAATAAATTAAAAAAAATTATCATAATTTTTTTATTTGAGAATATGATTCTATTTAAATTTTTAAAAAAATCAACTTCAAAATTTAATATGATTTATTGAGTTATTTAGTTCTTTCAAATATTTCATCTTTCATTAGTTTCTAATATTGACACTTTCTACTTTAGAAACAAATATTTCTATTATAAATTTTTTAAAAATCAACTTCAAAAATTAATACGGTTATTGAAATATATACTATTTAGAAACAAATTTTTCTATAAGCCCTTTGCAAAATAGATGTTTCATTTATATATTTTTTTATTTTTCTCTAAAATAGCATTTATTTTTCTATTTTGAAGATTTTTCTATTATAAATTAAAATTTAAAAAATAAATTTAAAACTTAATATTATTTAGTGATGTATTTACTTTCTTGTTTCCATCTTAAATTAATTTTTTAAAACTACACTTTCTAAAATAAATAATATTTCAAATTAGAAATTTCTCTATTGCACTAGTCCTATTGAAGGGGGAGATGTAATTTGTGGTAAGAAATATGTGTGGCGGAATATGAAACATGGTGATAAACCCCTAGCTGTGTTGTAAGGTTGCTCAACAAAATAGTGGTCAGAGAAAGGAATTAACACCTTCGAAGACATTCTCAACCAAGGGTGCTTGATTCCCTAGGAGAAGTTGGAAGTTAATCTGCATATCCCCAAGTCTCAATGGAGAACATATTCCCTCCTTTTTGCTTCTTTTAACAATATAGGATCCATCACTGGGTGTTTCTCCCCAAACTATTGTTCCTTTCAGCTCCTTTGGTCAGACAGCACTCCCCTCCACCTTGTCAAGTCCAAATACATTTACAAGTTGATTACCTTCAGCCCTGACATTGTTGAACGTGCTAACTCCAAATGGCGCATTAATGCCCAACAAGCAGACTGGAACAAATTCTTTGGCAATATTTGGACCAAGCCTGTGGAACCCAAGATAGCTTGTTTCCTTTGGAAACTTTTCATGCATAAACTGGCCTTTAAAAAACCAAGAGGTGACCCTAATATTTGCACAGTCTGTAGACATCTTGAGCATGTTATGCACAATTTTTTTTAATGTCTCTTTGCTTCTAAAGTCTGGAAGATGTTTGGCCTTACATTTAATGTTGATTTCACAATCTTGGGTATTATCTCAGGATACATTAACAACAGCAAATATTGTAACACTTTCTAGTTTATTCTTTCTTCTACTATATTGTGGATTATTTGGAAGGCTCAAAATAATGATGTGCTTGCAAGGAAGGGCAGGAACCTTACTGAGTCTCTCCAAAGACTCGTCTATCTTGTTGTTGTTGGCAAGTTGACTATACTATTGTATATGACTAGATATAGTGTTGTCATTATGGCAACAAAGTCATATAGAGTTTTGGAGTCAACGCACATTATCATAAGGTCAAAATTTTGCTAAGTATAGAAGACTAGATAGTTAGCAGAGCACCAGTAGATCAAAGCATCAGCGCAAATGTGTATGACCGAGTTATGGTATGCACCCTTGAAGTTAAGATGGTAAGTGTGTATTCATGCTAAGTATAAGAGCGCATGATCAGATGTGCAAGTATGATGAAGATACAGACAGTTGAAGACATACAGCCAGTAAAAGCTAGAACAAAACATAGTATGTAGTCGACTGTTACTATTTTGATTAGCGGTTATAATATTGTTTTGTAAAGGCTATGCACCTATTGTAATTAGGTTGTAGACATATAAACATCTTTGTTTGTAAACACACTTGAGCCAATTCACTTGGAAGCATTGTATGTAATCGGTTATAGGTTGACCTAGTTAATTGTTTTGGTAGCGCATATAAATATTAGATGCGCCTTTGTAATAAAGTATGGAAGTTGATATAGAGAGAAGATAAGCAGAGTATAAGTGTGCAAAGAGAAGTTAGAATGTATTAGAGCTTTGCAAGAGGTCAAAGCATCAGCGCATCAAAGGAACTGATCAGACAAGCAGTGTCACAGTACCAGTTCATCCAGCAGATATAGTGTGTATCTGAGATCAGAAGGTTGTAGCCTTCACCACTTGAGAAGTGAGCTCTAGGATAGTGTGTCCCCACCCCTAACAAGGTTATTGTAAAATACTCCTAACAACGTTCGACCCTTAACAAGGTCACTGTACTAAAAGCATTGTAAAGAACAACTCCTAACAGGGTTATAGATCTTCTAACAAGGATCACAAGACACTAGTGTAGTTCTTAGTGGGTGTCAATTCCCACCAGGGTTTTTACCTATTTGGGTTTCCCCGTAACCATATTGGTGTTATGTGTTGTGTTTATGTATCTTGTTTATGTTGATGTTCATTTCAGTACTTAAGCATTCAAGTTAAGTTTCAAGAGTAAAGAAAAAGATTAAATATAGTGAACACTGATTCACCCCCCCCCCACCCCTCTCAGTGTTCCCATTCCTAACAATTGGTATCAGAGCTCTGGTCCTCTGAAGAGAAGTTTAACCACTTGAGGAGATCAATGGGTTCAGAAGAAGAAAAACATCTGAAGAAGAATCTTATGGCAACTCTTGAAGACCTTGACAGATCTAAGAAAGAAGTTGAAGAACTAAAATTGAAAATCAGTGATGCACAAGTTTTCACCAAGAAGCTAAGAAAAGATTTGAAAGATTGTTCTAACAATGATTTAGGGATAATGGTCAAAAAGCTAAATGAAGAGAACACATCTCTGAAAGATCAGATTGAATAATTGGATGATAAGCTAACTAACAATCAAGAAGTCTATGAAGAACAAATCAAAGAGAACCTTCAACTGAATGAAGAATTGAGGCAAGCAAACATGGAAATCTTGGAGCTAATAAACAACAAAGAAAAGTTAAAATCTGAATTAAATGAAGCAAAGAATCACATTGATAAACTACACACAAGCAAGGATCCGATAGAATCTCAGTTATATTCTTGAAAGCTTAAAGGAGATACCAATGGCATTGGATTCAATGAAGCACAAAATCAGATTGATGACATGCGAGCAAGGATGAAAGCACCAGAAGACACCACAAATGTTAAGGAGACTGAAAATCAGACAAAAGATAATATTGAACCATCTAAGGATGAGCGCAAGCTAGTAGACTGAACTTGTTATGCATGTAACAAGCATGGACATATAACAAGGAATTGTAAAGAGGTAAGACCTTTCAATGGTTACCGTTATTCATGCAATAAATTTGGTCATAAAGCTATGAATTGTAGAGAAAGTCAGAAGAACAAGACTCAGCATAATCAGAGAAATTAGAATCAAACAAATACAAGAAGTTCTCAGAGTATTACATGTCAGATATGTAATTATAATGGTCACTCAGCTAGACAGTGTAAAATGGTAACCCACATCAATGCATCGAGGAATTTAAGGTCTCCAGTTATTTGTCACTCTTGTAACAAAGATGGACACATCTCAAAGTTTTTTAGATCAATAACGCAAAGTCAAGAAAGCCCTAAAAAGCCAAAATACTCAATATTGGATACCGAAGGAGAAGTCAAGTTTGTGAAAGCTTCAGAAGATGTGAGCTTGATTTGGTCAGAGGCAAAGAAGGATAAGGTTAATGAGTATGTATTGGATGCATCCACAGTGGACGCACCCTCTACATCTAGATGAATGACCCTCAGGGTCATAGGGGGAGCTAATTTAGCTCTAGACCCATGCACGGCTGGTATACTCACCCTTAGAGTATGCACCTTTGGATTTAACCTTTTGGAGATTATTTGAGGCTATGTGCAAGAGCACACTACCTGATCGATTGCAGAATGGAATTTGGAAATTCTTAGTCAAATTTTGGTTTACGCGACAAGGATTAATGGTGGAACTTTCACTTTAAAGTACACAGAGACTTGCAAATTACTCATTGCATTCGAATTAGAGAGATTGGAGATCACAGAAGCCCTAGCAGTTAATTGTGAAGTATTGAAGCTTGATTCACCAGCGAAAGAGTGTGTTTGATCGATTGTGAAACCTTAATCCATTGTGATGATTCAAAAGTTATTGAAAACCTATTTGAAGTGATAAAACAAGTAAGTTATGGCTACACCTATTGTGTTTGATATTGCAGAGAGGAAAAGATATGTTTTCAAGAGGCACCCTTTTAAGTCTACCCTAGATGACCTAGAAGGTGCATTCTCAAGAACCCCTATGGGCGCCATGCATGTTGAAGACATCCGTGCATACATTTACTACAAGAAAGAACCAGTTGGACTTGATAGGATTAGAGCGCACATTGAGCCTATAGAGGAGAAAGACATCAAATTGATGTCCATGATATTAGGTTATAGGTTTCAACACACCAACAGGGTGAATAGTGTATCTATGGCCACTATTCTTGCAACAATAAGACTTGTTAGAGAAAATGGTGAGTTCAATATGTGTGAGATCTTGCGTGCACAATTGATAGATAATATTAGAGCCATCAAGCATGACAAGACCAAAATATTCAGGTTTGGGTCTTTGATTATCTACATGTACTTCCACATACTTGGAAAAGTCTCAGATTTGTATTTAGACAAGAGTTTACCTACAATGCCACAAATATCTCTTAAGGCATCTACTGAGAGTACATTGAAGGACTATATGGAGTTGGAATTAAAGACATTCAGGATCAGAATGTAGATGAGGTACAGAATACCAGAGAGTATTGTTGAGAAATATAAAGACAACATTTTCTTTATGGTAGAGACTGATATAAGATGTATGGAAGCAATTGAACCTAGAACAAAGTGGATCCATCCACTTGGATATGAGGTTGAGGAACCAATCTTGGAAGCATATGCACAAGTACTACTTTCAGCACCTAAGGACCCTAATGAACCTAGGTGGGGTACTTATGAAGAAAAGACAAGGGAAGTTGATGCAGTTTTGAACAACGCAGCAACTAAAAGAAAAGCCTCAAAGATCACATCTGAGATACTCAAAATTCATGGTGTAACACAGGCAGATCTAGACAAAGCAAGACAAGAAAAGATTGCTTTAGAAATTGAGAGTGCATCCATAGTGGAAGCTAAGTCTGATGATCCCAAGATGAAGAAGGTCAAGATTGAGAAAACTGAAGATCTAAAGGATAAAACATATGTTATCCATCATGTGCCCAAATAAACAATTGATCTAACATCACCTCTTGAGTATAAAGCAATGCCCAAGAGGAAGAAGGAAACCAAAACAAGTCAGCCATCCCCGTGGGCAACCAGAAGTAAGAAAAATGCTCAAGCACCTCCAGAGGTAGGTTTCAGACCCAGTCTTCAAGTTTTGAGAACAAGGATTGTTGATGAAGGCAGGTTAGATCATATAGGAAAATTTTATGAGATGTACAATGAAATTGACAAATCAGAGATTCATGGCATAATCATAAAACATATGATTAAGTTCAAGAAGACAGTCTTGGAACTTAAGACAGTCATCCCAGATAGTGTTTGGAATATCATGGAATCCTTGAAGAAACAGGCTATTGAAGAAGATCTTAGAATGAGGGAAAATATTCTAGATGAAAGCCTACCGGTGTGTTCCTTAGAAGAGAAAACACTATTGTTAGATCTAGTGAAGCCGCACCTAAGAACAAAGTTAAGAACACTACACATAATGGCTAAGAACTTTGATTTGGTAGCCAAAGAGGCTGAGAAAGCTTTTGAGAAAGTTTTCCTGAATAGGCACATGTATCCACCTACTGCACCCACAACACAAGTGCCCTCCAAGGAAGCTAAGGTG
Organism: Chamaecyparis obtusa; assembly: GCA_027943335.1. Classification (NCBI taxonomy): domain Eukaryota; kingdom Viridiplantae; phylum Streptophyta; class Pinopsida; order Cupressales; family Cupressaceae; genus Chamaecyparis; species Chamaecyparis obtusa. The sequence continues at coordinate 1,528,006 of BSBK01004133.1, forward strand.
TTAGAGACCACAAATGTACCAATTACAAGTCCTCAGGATTTAGCACCTATAGTGGTAACACCTACATAGGCAGTGAAGTTTGTGCCCATGATAGAAACACAAAAAGATGACACAATCTTTATTGATAATGTAGAGATTGCAATGGCGGCCATAGATAGAGACTTGGATAAGTTTGAGGAAGCTTTTGTGAGCACACAAGAAGCTGAAATTCTATGTAGTGACAATTCACCCAAGCTACAAGAAGAAGTACTAATAGAAGATCTAACAGGTGAAGAAGAAGTGAAGGAGATAGAAAAAGAGATAGAAAAAGAGGAAGAAAAGGTAGAAAAGGAGAAAGGAGAAGAAGAGGTAAAAGGAAGTGAACCAACAGATGAACCATCTATTGAAATGCCAATTAGAGTAAAGCAAGAAGTGATAGACAACACTCCTATCACTCCCTTACCTTCAACATCATTGTTGTCAAGTTTGACATCGGACACCACTAGCTTGGACTCTTGGGGAGAAGAAGACCTAATCAAGATTAGTGTCTTGGCTATGGAAAAAGCAAAAGAGAAGCAGGTGATGAGGAATCCTCTGTTTGTTGAGTCAATAGAAATTCTGAATAATCTATTGCCAGTAGAAAACAAGGTACAAAAGGTTCATTTAGTTGATGATGTTAGCAACATTCTGACAAGCTTCAAGACTAACTTCTCTAGCTTGGAAGAATCTGCATCTCAAGTAGCAGAAGAGAAATACATGAAAAAGAGATTGAGTGAACTGGTTAGTAACTTTGCACTTGACCTAAGTTCATTAAAGGTTGGTCAAGCATCTTTGAAGGAGTTTGTTGCAAAGGGAAGGAAGATCATTGCAGATTGTATGAATCAAGATAAGCTAACTACTGATCACTACAAGAGAATCAAAGAGGCAAAACAATGATTGACAATGTAAGTAAATCAGTAGAAGACCCCTCTAATGATGTGAACATGTGAAACAATGTATACCAGGGATACATAGACAAGATAGAAAAGGCTGAGAAAGAGATGTCTAAGATAAGGGCAAGGCAGACACAGCTCAAGAATGCTCTTGCGCCCTCTCTAGATATACTAAATCAGAACATCAAGGAGATCAATGCCACTATGGTGACATATGATCAAGGTTTGAGTATAGACTTGGAGAAGATGGAGAAGCTACAATATGCCTTATGTGCCCATCTACAAATTGTTAATACACTGATAGCATTTTGGAAACAAGAGATCCAAAATTTGCAGATAGCATATCCGGATGTCCTAACATTGTAAGTACTTGTAAGATACATCTTTTGAGCACCTTTTTCATTAATGTCAAAGGGGGATTATTGTATGTAGAATATGGACTATCATATATGATGTATAGAAAAAGTATAGTATAGAGTATAAAGGGAGATATACGTTAGAAATAATTTTGTATAAGGGAAAGGGTACAGTTAGTAACTTTGCCATATTCCTTTGTTGACATCAATGAAAAAGGGGGAGATTGTTGGAAAGTTGACTATACTATTGTATATGACTAGATATAGTGTTGTCATTATGGCAATAAAGTCATATAGAGTTTTGGAGTCAGCGCACATTATCATAAGGTCAGAATTTGGCTAAGTATAGAAGACTGGACAGTTAGCAAAGCACCAGTAGATCAGAGCATCAACGCACATGTGTATGACTGAGTTATGGTATGCGCCCTTGAAGTTAAGATGGTAAGTGTGTTTTCATGCTAAGTATAAGAGCGCATGATCAAATGTGCAAGTATGACGAAGATATAGATAGTTAAAGAGGTACAGCCAATAAAAGCCAGAATAGAATAAAGTATGCAATCGACTGTTATTATTTTGATTAGCGATTATAATATTGTTTTGTAAAGGCTATGCACCTATTGTAATTAGGTTGTAGACATATTAACATCTTTTTTTGTACAAACACTCTTGAGCCAATTCACTTGGAAGCGTTGTATGTAATTAGTTATAGGCTGACCTAGTTAATTATTTTGGTAGTGCATATAAATATTAGATGTGCCTTTGTAATAAAGTATGGAAGTTGATATAGAGAGAAGATAAGCATAGTAGAAGTGTGCGAAGAGCAATTAGAATGTATTAGAGCTTTGCAAGAGGTCAAAGCATCAATGCATCAAAGGAACTGATCAGACAAGAAGTGTCACCGCACCAGTTCATCCAGCAGATATAGAGTGTATCTGAGATCAGAAGGTTGTAGCCTTCACCACTTGAGAAGTGAGCTCTAGGATAGTGTGTCCCCACCCCTAACAAGGTTATTGTAAAATACTCCTAACAGGGTCCGACCCTTGACAAGGTCATTGTACTAAAAGCATTGTAAAGAACAACTCCTAACAAGGTTACAAATCTTCTAACAAGGATCACAAGACACTAGTGCAGTTCTTAGTGGGTGTTAATTTCCACCGGGGTTTTTACCTATTTGGGTTTCCCATAACCATATTGGTCTTATGTGTTGTGTCTATGTATCTTGTTTATGTTGATGTTCATTTCAGTACTTAAGCATTCAAGTTAAGTTTCAAGAGTAAAGAAAAAGATTAAATCTAGTGAACACTGATTCAGCCCCCCCCCTCTCAGTGTTCCCATTCCTAATAGTTGTTGCCTTGCAGGCCACTACTATTATAAAGATGAAAGATCAAAAAAATTGCAAATATTGAGAGATGGAAAAGCTACCATTGACAGGAAGGACATAGCTTATGGGTACACTACCATGAAGGCTAAAGGAGAATTTGAAATCGCCCTTTCTCAATTCATTCAACAGCTGAAACAATCTGACAGTTGAAACCCTACAACCTAGGAATCAGAGTGGACACATGACTTGGAATTCCAATCCCATGAGATCATTGGTTATAACTCAGTCTCCCTAGATTCTAATGATGGTGGCATAGGTCAGGAGCCATATGATCTTGATGATCATAATCTAGATCTCATAGTTTGAATTATCCTAGTTCGGTTTTCTTGTATACACCAAAAATGTATTAATGGCATAAGGTAGTTATGTTCTAGATACTTTACTATCGTGGTACTTCCAAGAATTTTATTTTTTTTATACAACTACGATGATGTAATACATGTTTGTTATTAATAGATATGCATTAAAAAAAATCTATTTCTAAAATAAAATGAATCTTTTTTGAGTTATTGCATACTTGTACAATAAATTTAACCATTATTAAAAATCATACAAGTGTGTAAAAGGGTTTAATAACAAGCTAGATATAGAGGCTTTAATTTTTAAATGTGAAAGCTTATTTCAGGATAAATTAAAGCCTCCATATCTCTAGACTTTCTCTATATATATTATAAAGTTATAAGATAAATTTCTAAATTTTATTATATATTTTATTTTATTACATTAGTTATATATTTTATGACAAATTAATTATATTTTAATGTTTTGGGTTGTGTTTAAAGTAAGGATTGAATTTGATTGTATTTAAGATTTATTTTTTGTAAGGGTTACAATTTTAAGGTTATGATTTAATTTGGTTTAGGGATTAATTTAATGTAGGCTTAGGGTTGGGGTTGTTTGGTTCAATATTCGGTTAGGTTTGGGGTTTTCAATAGGATTTGGGTTCATTTTGATTTAGGGTTGTGGTTAGCATTTAGTAAGGTTTAGAGTTACAATTAAAGGTAGGTGTCAACTGGCTCAGGATTAGGATTCAAGTTCAATTTAGATTAGGATTTCAATTAGATAATGTTTAGGTAGCCTTTGGGTTATTGTAAACTTTGGTCTAGCATTGGGATTAGTGCTTCATAGGTTGTTAGGAGTAAATTTGGTTCAGTCTTAAGGTAAGGGTACAATTTAGTTTAGGGGTAGGGTTCAATCCATTTTAGCTTTCAATTAAAATTAGGTTTGAGAGTTTATAAGTTTAGGCTTACAAATTAATTGGGCTCGATTTTATTTAAGACAAGGATTCAATTTGGTATACAAAATGATTAAATTTAGTTTAGAGTTAAGGTTCATTGTAGATTAAGGAAGGGAATTTAGTTTAGGTTTAAGGTTCAATTTGGATTAAGGTGGGGATTTATTTTATGTTATTGTTAGTGACACAATTACATTTAGTTTAATGTATAATTAATCTTGGGTTACGTTACAAGTTTGTTTGTTAAAATGGTTATGGTATAGCTTTATTAGGGTTCAATTTGGTAGGGTTCATCTTGGTTTATTTTTCAATTAGGTTTAGTGTTAGTGTTTATTATAGTTTAGTGTTAGGGTTTATTTTAATTGAAAGTTAGGATTTAATTTAGTTTAGTGTTACTGTTAGAGATTAATTTGGTTTAGGATTTGGATTCAATTTTCTATAGGTTTGAGGTTAAACTTGGTATCTAGTGTTCAATAAAATTTTGGATTAGGGTTCTATATGATTTACTATTATGAAAAATATTTATTGGGTTCATGACTAATTGGTTTAGCGTTCAATTAGTTTTAGGATAAGGGTTCAATTTGGTTTATTATTTTTATTCAATTAAGGGTTAGGGATTAATTTGGTTCAATTTTAGGGTTGGGGTTCAATTTGGTTTAAGGTTTACTTCAATAAATCATTTACTATTAGGGTCAAATTTGGTTTAGTCTTTGGGTAATGTTTCTATTTAGTTTTGGGTTGCAATTCAATTTGTCTTGGTTTTAAGTTGGGTTTAGGGTTAGGTTTGAAGTTGGTCAAGCATTCAATTAGGTTTAGGGTTAGAATTCAATTTGGTCTAGCATTATAATTTAGGCATTCTTTGATTTAGATTTTTTCTTCAATTTGGTAAATGGATTTGGATTCTAACCCTATATGGGTTCAACTTGGTTTATTTCTCAAAAAGTTTTAGGGTTAGTGTTCAATTTAGTATAGCCTTAGAGTTTAATTCAATTTCATGTTAGGGTTCAATTTGGTTTAGTATTAGTGTCAAAGATTAATTTTTTCCAGCGTTTGGTTTTAAGTTTCTATAGGGTTGGGGTTCAACATGGTATCTAGTGTTCAATTAAATTTAGGATTGGAGTTTAATATGGTTTACTATCAAGGACAATATTTTATTGGGTTTGTGGTTAAGGTTAAATTTGTTTCCAAGTGTTTGATTAGTTTTAGCATTAGGATTAAATTTGGTTTATTATTTTTATTAGGTTTAGGGTCAAGGTTTGATTTGATTTTGTGTTAGGTTCAATTTGGTGTAATTTTTAACTAGGTTTAAGGTTATAGATAAATTAGGTTTAGGGTTAGGGTTCATTTTAGTTTATTCTTAAGATTATGGTTTTATTTGGTTTAGGGTTACCATCCAATGTGTCTTATTGTTAGTTAGGTTTAGGCTAATGATTCAATTTAGTTTAGCATTAAACTAGTTCAATTTGTTGGGATTGGAAAGATAAAGTACTGAGAGGGAAGGGGTGAATTAGTACCCTCAAAAACCTTATTCACTTAAACCTTTGCAATAGTAGATATCCATTAACCGACTGATTCCATTGTTTGTAACATACATTCATATAACTTGGAAATGTAAAGTGCATGTAAACAAAATAATAAATCATACATAAAAATCTTAACTCATGACTCAGATATTTTGGTTACGCAGAAACCCTTGTTAGAAGGTAAAAACTGCGGTGAGGATGACACCCACAAATTTTTCACTACTACAGTAAATAAATTATGTCGATTAAGGCTACAATTGGTGATCACTTCTGATGATCTTACCCTGTTGAAAGTAACAAAAGATCAACTAGATCTACCTTGTTAAAGGATTTTAGCAACACAATCAAGTGTGCACTCGGTTAAGAGATTTATAACAAAGACTGTTAAGTCCACTTTGTTAAGAGATTTTGATCTGCTACAATGGTTAAATTGATAATAGTAATGTATCTGTATTTAATGACAACTAACACTTGTCTGACTCAGATCTATGAAATGACAAATAGATATCACCTCAATGTGATGTATATGTCCTTTTGTCCTGCTCGATAACCTTGTATGTGTTCTGATAAAACTAATTCTATCTCTGATAAACCTTGTGTCTAATCTCATGATGTCCTTTATGTGGCTACTACTTCATGATGTATTCTTTATAATGACATCTTTATGATTATATATCAAACAATCTTGACCTAATTAGGGTTTACATCATCTTAGAAAAACTAAGATCAATGGTATACAAAAATAACCTAGATCTGTCATTACATAGGAATCATCACAAAAATTAATGATTACATCCATATTAAATATGTCTCATTCTTGGTAAACCATTTACATGATCAGTGTAAACCATTTGCATAGATATATGTGCCATTCCTGATTACCATGTTGTTTCTTGAATAACTCGATAAACACTACATTCACTATTCGGTAAATTACTGATGCTCGGTGTGTATGAATACTCGGTGTTCACTAGCTCGGTACTGGGTAAACTCCTGATGCTCGGTAAGTGTACTCGGTAAAACCTGTATTCAGTTATCTTGAAGTTCTGCCTTGGCTTTGCTCAGTGTAAAGGCTTTGTTTGCTTGATCGACTAACTTGTTGTATCTGTATACCATCCTTTACCAACTAAATAACTTATTGATACTAATGACAATCCATTAATACTCAAATAGAGATATCAATCTCCCCCTTTGGCATTAGTATCAAAACCTTATGTATATGTACCAATAGCCAAAAATTATATACAAACTAAAAATTTACTAATTGTACATTGACTTCTTTCTATACAAACTCACAAACTCCCCCTTTGTGCATGCTCTCGGTGGTGTGAAGTACATAGTGGCATATACATGATTTCCCCCTTTTTGAAATTAATGCCAAAATAAAATAGAAATATGTACTCACAACTGATAAAAAATGTGCTTGTGGGTTTTTTGCAGTGAGGCCAAGAGGTTTTCCCATTCCTCTTTCAAGTTGTCAAGAGCAATGTGCTCAAGACCGACTTGTGCATGCATATCAAAAATGTTTTCCAAAACTAAAATCTTGGGAGTAGCAACTAAGGCTTTTTCCTTCTCAATATGTATCTCCATTAATTTGAGATGGGGAAGCAGCTTGGCTTGTAGCTTGGTGACCTGGTCACTTACAGTATCTTCCTACTTCCTCAAATCAGATCTCAACTGCCTGAGTTCTTGAACTTTGATTATATGCTTGTGAAAAGTAGTTGGCTCAGTTAGAGATAAGTTTGCACTGACTTGGATCTCTTCATCCAACTTTTTAATCTTCTCACTAACCTCGGTAGTGAAATTTTCAGCAGTAATAGATTCCAACTCAGTTATTACCTCAAAAAGCTTCACCTTATTAACTGCCACTTCTTGGCTGATCTTCTCTACAAGTTTCAATTGTATTTTTGCCTCTACCCTTTCCTCTATTCTCTTTTCTACAACTATGTCAAGGGCATTTATGTGACTGGTTAGAGAAGCAAGTTGATCAAGTATGGGAATATCCTCATTAACATTGATCTCTAGAACTACTTGTTGTGAAATATCTCTAACTTCCTCAACTATCTGTTTACTTTTGCTTTTTTTTTCTCAAATTTTCTTATGCAGCCTTCCTAGTGCATAATTCCCCATATTTTCTAAGTTCCTTGGGGTCTAAAGTTCTAGGGTCACAATCTGGTATTTCAATTACTTCCTCTAGTGTTACTGGTCCTTTACCATGCTTCTTTTTCTTCTTCTTCTCCGGTGTGGGGGATTTGGTAAATGGAACTAGAGCTTTACTCTCTATATTTGTCTTTTTAGGCTCAATAAACACACTCTTTTTTCTGTTTCCCTATAACCGATGTCTCGGTTGATTATCCTAAGGCGTCGGTATTGGTGTCTTTTTGTGTTGTCTCTACCAGTTTACTCTCTTCAGTTACTTGTGATACTGCCTTTGCTTGTTCAGGTGGATCTGTAGTATTCTACTCTATTGTTCCTTGTTCAGTTGTGAATTTTTCCTTTGTTTTCCCCTGATCCTCTATTGTATCCTTTTGTTTCTCAGGGGTTGAACCTTTAGGTTCCTTCTATGTTATTATCTCAAAAGCTTGTACTAAGATTGGTAGGTCACCCAATATCACACTAGATGTTGCCTTGGTAGGTGTTGGTTCTTGAGTTTGATCTGCAACAATAGCAACATTTTCATCATCCTTGATGTCATTAGTATCTCCATTAGTGATTTCTTCAATAAGAACATCATTTGTTTCTATTATTAATACTTGCTCGGGAGGATCCGTATACACTTCTCTATAACATGTCAGATAAAAATCAACAGCTATGGTAGTGTTTGGTACCTCGGTATCTGATAATTCTATAGGTTCCTTGGTAGCCAGATCTACATCATCTGAGTGGATTCCTTTTCCTTTCCTTTTACTCTTCTTCTTGGGTACAACTACCAATACCAGCTTGTCAACTTCTACTAGGGCAGTAAGAATTGTAGTCCACAAGAGTTGCCTATTATCATCAACATCCTTTAGTTTTCTTGCCAGAATGTTTAGTGCTCTACTTTTCACTAAAAATCTTTTTGAGTATTGTGTCATCATTTCTCCAATCTCGGGAACTGATAGGGTTAGCATTGTTAATATCAATGAGTGTTCCCTCATCTTTTTCTTAGTGTGCAAGGCATAAGTCCATCTTGCTGACACTTTATCATACAAACTTTTAGGTACACATATTTGGCAAATTCAATTGGTACTTTTTTGAAATTGATCATTATTTATATGACAACCTCTTATATCTTTTTCTAATCCTTGGTAGATATATGTACATACTGACTCATCTTGGGGTTGCTCAGACCGCCAGTTTCCTTTATTGTTTCAACCAGTTCATCAACAGATTGATTTTTATTTACAACTACCTTGAATTTATCTTGGCCTTCCTCTTCATCTTCTTCATCAATGACATCCTTAGCCCTTCTCAACTTCCTCCTCTTCTTTGGTAGCTCGAAGGTGGCACGTGCACCTCTCCTTCTTTTGGTAAGTTTTAGTAGGAGTGGGCCTTGAAATTTTTACAACTCCTTTCTTTAGAGTTGGAGAAGCAGTTTTTGTAGACCTTGTCCTTGCTCTTGTTTGTACTTCTTCTTTCTTCCTCTTACTTGTGGCCTTGACCAGTGAAGACTAAATGTCTTTATCTGACTCATTCACCTCTTCATCATGCTCATTGTTACCTATTAGTAACTATTCCTCAGTTTCCTCTTCAACCAGAATATCCTCAGATGCCTTGTCTTCTTCTGCAACATCACCAAATTATTTAAGTAGTTTGTCCATCATTTTCTTTGACTTCTTTGTGACCCTGACTCTAACTAGATCTATCTTAATTCTTTGTTTGGCCTCTTCATAGGTTCCAAACCTAGTTGCCTTAGGATCTTTGGGCTTGTCTAGTAAAGCCTTTATTGACCTAGAGGCTCAGTCAATGTCAAATTTATAGCCCATTGGTGCCAGCCATGTTGTTCTTGATTCAACAACTTTTATCAAAGTGTTGTCAGTGTCTACTAAGAAATAAATATCATCTTTGTACTACTTAATCAATTGTCCTGGTATTCTACTTCTTTGGTTCATTTGGTCCTTGAATTGCTCAAAATATATATCCATGATGCTGACCAAATCTTGTCCCAAACTTTGAATAAAATCATTTATTTGTAAAGTGACTAGTCGGCTAGTGTTCTAATCAATATTACTGATTAAGGGGAAAAAGTTCTTAACATAGAAAAATATACACAACATCAATGATCCAAACTTACATGTGTTAGAATTCACTGACTTGATGGTTTCATGTTTTCTTCTAACTACTTCAACAATAACTCAGCTAGGTCTAGTTGAAATCCTTCACAATTTTGTAAGCGATGTCCACAACTCCATATGGCACGTTGTTAGGTTGACTAGAATGAAATATTTTGTAACCAATAGCATATGCAATGAACCTAGTCTTGAGATCAACAATGGTGTTGATTCACATGCCTCTACCATCTCATTCAGCTCCTGTTGCTTTTTCCATCTCGGTCCTCGGTGCACTCCTTAGTGCTTTGACCTTGTCGGTTATAGGATAACCGGTGACTGCGTGAATGATATCCCTTGAGATCTTAACATGTTAATCTAACCATAACTCTCCCTCGTGCACTCAGCTTAGTACAACTCTTATCCATTTGTTCTTAAAAACCCTTGGGAAGTACAAGGCATTGACCAAACCTTTTACCTCCAAATGTGTGTGTTCATCTTTTAGTTTCCTGTCGACACTCAGCTACTAAAAGGTGGATTAGAGCTTGAAATCACTGATCTCTCCTATCTTGTAGTGAATATATGTGTGAATGTCTTCGACTAGCAAAACCCTAGGTGGTATGCTCGAAAAAGCTCCAGTTTTGTCAGTTTGTGATGCAACCTCAAGATGAAGTTTATACTTTGGCTCATTAAAAGTTGCAAACTTGATTAGGTTAACACTTTTATCAATTCTTGTTTTAGATTTATCATCTTTTGATGAGGATGCCATTATTCTTCAAATTAGTGCTTTAAGAGAAATCAATTGTATGGCTCGGTGAAAATGGAACTTACTTGTGACTATGAATAATCTTCTCAGAAATCCTCAACTCTATGTTCAAATCGCTCTTGAATCTTTCTGCTCAATTCTTCACTCGAAATCACTCTATTCTTCATTTTCACAAAGTGAGAAATAACTAAGTCCACCGTGTATATATAGAAAAATTCAAATTCCCACTCAAACTTTGTGCATTAAATGCTTGACCTAACACAACTCAGTAAGAATAGTTGTGCTTGATGTATACTTCAAAAGATCATAAGCTCGGTTAACACTAAGATTTCACTCGGTTAATACCACAACTTGGTTAACCTTGCCAACAGTTACCGACTAGCAAATACATACTCGGTCTTGATTATATCGCCTGTATACAATGATAGCTCAAAACATATAAAACCATAGTGCATCTTGTTTCATGCAAATTTGGTATTCAATTATTAGATATAAGGAGCTGTTTATTAGATATAATTGATTAGAAGTTCAGTTCCATACATACCTTTATGACTTAGGTGGAAGTGGTGATGTCACCCAATCCAATGAATGAGGTGTCACCAACTTCATTGCTTGGTCCAACATTATCACTTGATGCTTTTCTCCACATTATGTTTCTTATTATCATGATTTCCTTAATTATATTACCATTTTCATATGTTTGTGTCTTTGGTGCTCGGTCTCTACAATCCGTACTTAAGTGACCAACTTTGTGACAATGTAAACATGCCATACCAATGCTTGTCCAATTACAAGATCTACCTCTCTAGTTCTTTCTCATGCAGTTTGCTGCAATATGTCCATACCTTCCACATGTTGTGCAATTAACCCATGTATTATAATCCTAAGTGTATGCATTACCTTGCCTTCTCAGTTGATAGGTTTTATTCTATTCTTTCGGTGTCCAGACTTGCTTCTTCTTTGTCCTGCATTCTTGTGCAATGTGTCCATACATGTTGCAAGTGTGATTGTATCATCTTAAAATGGAAGCACTTCCATCTTGACAGGTTTATCACCCTTTTTTAGTACATTTATCATGATAGACTTGCATTTAGGATGCATGTTGCACTTATCTTCTTCATTCTAGGTGAAATTAGGGTTAGGATCTCGTGGATTCTCTTGAATTTCCCTCTTCCATGGCTCTATTTTCTAGGTAGGACTTAGAAATAGGTCCTCTTGGATTTCATCATAGTTATTATAGGATTTTATGCCTATTCCTGGCATTCTATCCTGATCTGATATCATTTCTAGGTCTCTGGGCATCCTCGAGACCTCCTGTCTTGATGCTGATTGGATCTGGGTATAGGGTCAAATTTAAGGTTGATCATGACTAGGACAGGATCAAGCTTGAACTTGACTAGGTCAGGATCAAGGTCAAACTTGACTAGGTCAGGTCCAACCTCGATTTTGCCCCCCTCATTCAAATTTCCAAAATTTTTGATTTTCGGGCATTGGGCTTTCGGGATATTTATTTTCCTGTCTCCAAGTTAATCATTTTGGATTTTATGATGGTAAATCCTCTAATTGCATTTAATCTAGGTATATTTTCTAAAGGTTAGGACCTAATTGGGATTTAATTCTCCAAGGTGGCCCCTCTAGAGGATTGTGCCCTAGTTCACTATAAAAGGAGGCCTTCCTCTCTCATTTTCAGATCAACTTTTCAAGCTCAAGCACTCTCAAGCAAGGTGATTGATCCAACATCCATTATTCACATCTCTCCATCAAGTTTTGTGAGCAAGAAGGTTTCAAGAAAGCAAGGAATGGTGAAGATGTAAGATAGCAAGAGGATGATATAGGAGATCAAGCCATTGTTGACATCAAGCATCTTTATGAACACCTATTTGGAGCAAGAGAGATCCTTTCTTCCTTGATCCACCATCATCAACTTTCAAACATTCAAAGATTCAATCATGGGGTAACAATTACGGGTTATGAGTTTGGTAGAAGTACTTTAGCCTTGGGGGGTTGGTATGCTTTTCTATCTTATTCAAATCTATGCATTGTTATTTCATACACATTCATGCTAGGGTTTTGATCTAGATGATTAGATCTTGGCATTACACTTTCAATACATACACACACACACATTCTATTTCAATCAGCTATTCGTGGAGGTGGAGACCACCAAAATGGGGGTTTGACTAAGGCAAAACCCTATATAGCCACCCCAAAAACCCCCTTTTTCAGATATCTACAGTCGTTGTTTCAAGAATCAGAGGATAGATTTGAGTATCCTTTTTGCCAAACTTCCAGGATCTATGAACAAAATCAAAATTAGGCTTCAGAATAAAAATGTGGTATTTGACCTTTTATGAGGGTCAAACTCGACCTACTACCGAAAAGATGAAACTTTTATATGTTTTCTCTGTCTCAGCTTTCTGATCACAAATCTGGTTGCAGAATCTTCTGAAACCTCATACAGACTTTAGAAAATAGGTATTTCCAAATCAATTTCATAATGAGGTATGTATCTTGACCTAATTAATTTTCAAGTATTTCCAAATTTACTTATGTTATGCCAATTCCAATTTGAATTCAAATGAATAAGTGTTGAATGTTAGGTACATTGTTAAGCTTCCATTTTTCCCCTATTCATTTTGGTGAACCCATTTATGATAACTCTTTCTTTTATGGTGTTAGATTTAAATCTTATATGCTTATAAGATTAGATTTCTTGCATTTATATTTCAAAAATACAAAAACATTGCAAAATTCCTTTAAAAATACAAAAATATTTTCATGCTTTTAGTACTTTCTTTGTATTCAACATATATGATTCTTGTTTTGAGTACTTTGATGAGGCTTTTATTGTACAAGAGGATAGATTTCCTAATGAGGTACATGGTAGTGAGGATGACAATGGTTCGAATATGATCTCCATGGATCCTATTCCTATTTCACTCTCCTCCACAACCTCTCCAATTGACCTTTACCATAGGGTGTGTGCATGGTTACCTTCATGTCCCACTATTTGCAACATTGATAAACCTAACATGATATATCCCACACCTTTGATGACGGTAAAAGGATGTCCTCATATAACCATTAAGGGTAAACCTAGAGATCCTTTGGATTTCTTTGATAATACTGATTATGTTTCACATGCTTATCGCACACGGAATAACCCTTAGCCTACTGTTCCAGTTTCTTTACCTCCTTCTCAACCTATGCTTCCTCAAGCACCTAGGTATCCATCTACCTTTAAGGAGTATAACTTAGTTGACCAATTATGTGGTACTCTTGCTAAGATATCTTTATGGGAATTACTTCAAACTTCCCCGACATATCATGAGGCATTACAAAAAGCTTTATCTACTCTTCCTGCTTCACCTCCTAATCAAGAGAACATTCATTTTATTTTGGATTGTATGCATACTATGCCTTCTGTACCTCCTATTGTGTTTTCTGATAATGATTTACCTTCCTTAGAGGTGAAGAATCAATATGATGCTCTTATGGTGGCTGTTTCTATCAATTAGAGTATCATTTGAAGAACCTTAATTGATAATGGATCTGGAATTAATGTTTGTAGCATGGATATGCTTAAGGCAATTAAGGCTGATCTTACTACTATATAACTTGATAATGTTCCTATACGTGGATTTGACAATATTGCGAAAAGAACTTTGGGCATTATTACCTTACCTATTAAAGTTGGTCCAGTTATTCTAAATACTCCTATTCATGTTATGCCTGGACCTCTCAATTATAACCTTCTTTTAGGAAGACCTTGGTTACATACTATGCATGTAGTTCCTTCTACTCTTCATCGCAAGGTTAGGTTCATCTATAACAATTTAATGTATACATTACATGCGGATGATGTCTCAAATCCTTGCTTAAATGTAGAATATGCCAAAATCTCTGAACCTCTTCAACCTAGTAAAGAGATTGCAAAACAATCGGAGATACAACAATCTGAGATAAAACAACTTGAGATTCAACAACAAGAAGTCCCATCTTCTTCTTCTTTGACTAAAGATGATTGGGGGACATTGGATTTTAATCCTACGTTTATTGGAGAATACAAGGTCTCTGATTTGGAATTCATGAAGCAACATAATGAATTTGAGAAAAAAGTGTTTATTTCTTCTCCACTTTCTGAAGAATTAAAAAGCAATTTTGTTGCCACTTCGATTAATGAAACACTTGATACTATAAAGCCTAATTGTTATGACATTGTGACATATGCCGCTCTATGGATTCCTTCTGACACAACTGATCGATATGGTCCTGGTTATCATTTTCTTAAGAAATCAGGATTTAATGGAAAAGGATGTGGTAAATATGAACAAGGTATACAAGTACCTTTAGATAACAAACTTTATGATCATACATATGGATTAGGATTCAATCCTTATAGACAACCATCGACTTTTCCTCTTAATGTTAATCATATTTGTAGTGGACAATTGAAGTTGGTTAACCCATTACTTATTGACTTTAATCAACCCTCCTCTTTGGATATTTTTCCTAAAGATGAAGCCTTAATGGAATTTTTAGGAATTTATGAAGATTTACCTAAGTTTCATCACAAACGAGGAAAGCCTTATTGTTTAAAAATAGATGCTTATTTTGGAGAATAGGAAGACCATGATATTCTCCCTTTACCAATGGATTCTCTGGTAAGAAGTGATTTGTTAATTACTGAAACTATTGATATTCAAGTGGATGAAAATGATTCTGAAAGGATGATAAAAATTGGGAAATGTTTGAATCAGGATGAACGTGATCACTTGGTTTCCCTCTTGCTTGAATTTAAGGATATATTTGCTTGGACATATTCCGATATTCCAGGTATAGATTCTAAGGTTGTTACTCATAACATTGTTTTAAACCCGAATATGAAACCTGTCAAACAAAAAATTTGAAAGATGAATCCACAAATTGCTTTATTAGTCAAAGGAGAAATTGAAAAATTATTGGATTCTAGATTTATCTGTTCTATTGATTACTCACATTGGATTTCAAACATTGTGCCTATGTCAAAAGGAGAAACTAAGATAAGGATGTGCACCGATTTTAGAGATTTAAATAGGGCATCCTTGAAGGATGATTTCCTATTACCTAATATTGATATGATTGTGGATTCAACAGCAGGCCATGCCTTGTTATCTTTTATGGATGGTTTTTCAGGATACAATCAAATCTTTATACCCCCTAAAGATCAATTTAAGACTACATTTATAACACCTTGGGGAACCTTTTGTTGGGTCATGATGCCCTTTGGATTAAAAAATGCAGGAGCAACTTATCAATGGGCTATGACTTTGATTTTTCATGATTACATTCATAAGATCCTTGAAGATTATGTGGATGACATCTTGGCAAAATCTCTCCAAAGAGAAGATCATGTTACTATTTTACGATAGATATTTGAAAGGATTAGAAGTTATAATATCAGATTGAATCCTAAGAAATGTGTCTTTGGAGTTGATTCCGATAAATTATTAGGATTTATAATCTCTAAGCGAGGCATCAAAGTAGATACTGAAAAGATTAAAGCTATTGTTAATATGCCTACTCCTAAGAATATTTCCTAGTTATGAAGCTTACAAGGAAAAATACAAGCTATTCGTCACTTTATTTCTAATTTAGCAGACCGAACAATTCCTTTTACTTCCTTGCTTAGAAAGGATACCACTTTCTCTTGGAATGAGGAGTGTAAACAAACTTTTGAGCAATTTAAGGAGTATCTTACAAATCCTCCTATTTTGCAACCTGCAAATTTTGATAAACCATTTCAATTATACACTTCAGTGACTCAATGGGCCGTGAGTGCGTTGTTAGCTCAAATTGATGATAATGATAAAGAAAGACCTATGTATTACATTAGTCGAACTTTACTTGATTATGAAACATGATATACAGATTTAGAAAGACAATGTCTTGCCGTAGTTTATGCATGTCAGAAACTTAGGCATTATTTGATAAATGTTGAAGTTAATGTGATTATTAAGTTTGATCCTTTGAAACATCTTTTCTCACAAACTGATCTCTCAGGCTGGTTGGCAAAATGGGTGATGTTTCTTATAGAATTTGATCTTAATTTTATTTCTCAAAAATCTATTAAGGGACAAGCATTGACAGATTATCTAGCTGAAGCTCCTTGTCCTTATCTAGATGAAAGTTCTACTTCTATAGAATTTCCTAATGATAACATCTTAACTCTTCAACAGGAGGATATTTGGAAATTATATTTTGATGGATCTAAATGTAAGACAAGTTCTGGTGTGGGTATCATCTTGATTCCCCCTACAAAAAAACCCATCCCTTTATCATATAAACTAACCTTTCCTTGCACTAATAACATTGCGGAGTATGAAGCTCTTATAGCGGGACTACGAGCAACTTCATCCCTCAATATCAAACATTTACATATATATGGAGATTCTCAACTAATAGATGAACATATTAAAGGAGGATATCCGACTAAAAATGCTAAAATGGCATAGTATAGAGATTTAGCTTTTGATGTGCTTTCATAATTCTCCTCTTATACTATTCAGACTTTACCAAGAAAGGACAATCAACATGCGGATGCCATGGCCAGTGCAGCTTCCCTAGTTTGTCTCGAGAACAATGCGAAAAACTTTCAATTTACTATACAAACTCTTAAATGCCCTGCAATTTTTGATAAGTTTACTGTTGACTATTTTAACTTGCATTTAGATGAATGGTATTCACATATTTTTCATTTTTTGAAAGATGGTACTTTTCTTGAATCAGCAACAATGAACATGCATAATCATATTAGGAAACTTGCAACAAGGTACATCATTTTAGGAGACACGCTTTAAAAATGTTCTTATGAGGGATTATTATTACGATGTCTTAATAGAACTGAAATTCTTGTTGCTTTAGTAGAGGCTCATTCCGGTTCTTGTGGGGGAAATTTTGGTGGAAAATCCTTGGTTAATAAATTACTTCGAATGGGATATTATTGGCAAACAATGGAACAAGATTCTTTCATGTTTGTTAAGAAATGTCCTCAATGTCAACAACATGGTAATTTGATTCATGCTTCTGCTCATGAGCTTCGTAATCAAGTTTCTCCATGGCCTTTTAGTATTTGGGGTTTTGACCTTATTGGAAAAATATCACCAACTTCTTCTCAAGGACATACTTACATTCTCACCACTACGGATTACTTTACGAAGTGGGTGGAAGTTGTTCCTCTTCATTCAACAACGACAAATGTTATTTGTGATTTCATCCTTAATAATATCATAACAAGATTTGGTATTCCTTCGACGATAATTTTGGATAATGGAACATCTTTTAAAAATAAAGAAGTTGTGAAATTCTTGGAGAAATATAGGATTCAATATCATTTTTCAACTCCTTACTATCCTCAATCTAATGGACAAGCTGAAGCATCGAATAAAATTATTGAACAAATTTTGAGAAAAATAGTTAGTAAGCATGCGAAAGATTGGCATACTCAATTGACTTATGCTTTATGGGCCTATAGGACTAGTGTTCATATCACCACAGGTACTTCTCCTTATAACCTTGTCGATGGTACTGATTCTATTATGCCTTTGGAACTAGAAATACCTTCTTTATGTATTTCATTTCATGGGATAATTGATAAAGACACTTTTCGTGAACAACACTTACAAGAATTAGAAATGTTGGATGAACAACGAATACATGCATTATAACATATACAAGCTTATCATAAATCTCTTCAGAAACAATACAATCATAAGGTAATTGAACGAACATTTGCAGTTGGTGATTTAGTCCTTTATGAGAATCAATGGAATGTGAATGCTTTACCGGGTGAAAAAGGAAAATTTAGCCCTAACTGGCTTGGACCTTTTGTTGTTATTGAAGACTTTGGTTCAGGTGCTTACAAACTTACTGATATGGATGGTGTTTATTTAAAGGAACCCATTAATATTATGCATCTTAAACGTTATTACCCCTAATATCATTTGTTCCATGTGCATTTATGTATTCCTTATAAAAAAATTATTTTATAGGTTATGTAGTTTTAGTAAAAATTATATATTGAATATGTTTATGCACTTTCTTTCTTTCTTTCTTTCTATTAAGTTTTATATTGATGAAAGCATAGTAATCAAACATAGAACTAATTAGTAGAGAAAGTTTTTCATTCATCACAATAATAGTTTTTAAAGGTTTTTATACATAAGTGGCCAATGGCCCTATCTATCACTACGTCTATCACTATGTTGCTCTAATGGTCGATGACTCCCAGATCTCTCTACTCTGTGATGGGAAGATGAAGATTTGTGTGTCCGTGTATGGCTCCTAGATATGCTCATACCCTGTACACATCCTCAAAGACTCTGTACCTTTGCCATTAGCTTCTCCTCCCTTTCTCTGGACATTCTCAGCTCTCGCTGGATACATACAAAGATGTTGACATGTCTGTCGGGATCTCTATGACCAATGGAAGACTCTCGCTCATTGGCTGGTAGTTAGTAGGATATAATGGTATCCTTGAGAATCTTGAATACAAAGCTCCTCCACTCCACTATGCTAGCTATAGAAAGAAACAAAATTTTATCAGTCTAGTATCCTGTCTATTCAAATCATTTATTCAACCAAATTTCAATCAAGTTCATACCTGGGTCTCCCTCCTGGATGTCACTAAAGTGCCTAGATGGTGGGGGCATGGAGTGACTACTCTCTCCATGCTCGCTATATCTCAGTCTCCGTGGTGGTGTCTCTATGTGGGGCCGTGGGGGCCGTCATGATCTCAGTGGTGATGCGTGAGTAATAGGTATATTTGTACCAGTATCACCACCCAGGGGCATGTCCTCAACCCTCTCCTCTGTTCTCTCCTCTTCCTCCATGGGATCCTCCTCAAATATGTGCTCCTCCTCATCTCTGATATCCTCATCCTCCTCATTGGCTCCACTATCCCAGTGTTTCCCCTCTGTAAAGCCTGGATCACCTGTAGGATAATCCTCGGGAAAGATAGGACGGGTCCCCTCCAAACTCCAGTACCTGATGTAATCTCATCTCACACCTGAATAGGCTACATCTGATGGTACCTCTATATCCTCTGTCTCCTCTGCATCACTATCCTCTATGTTTTCTATCGATGGTCAACGAATGGTGCCAGGTCTCTGATAGTATCTCATTGGATGAACATAGCGAGGTACTGCCTTAGGGACTCCCTGTAACAGGCAAACTGTCTCATCACCTGATCATAATAGTAGGGCATCACTATATGACTCTAATGACCCTCTAACAGCTTACACTACTGTGAATGTCTCATCTGGAATCATGTATTAGGCCACTCTGTCATCTGGCAATAGGGTCTCCATATCACATTGGTGCTAGCAATATGGTCTAGATGTACTCTCCAATAGAGCATATCCCCAAACTGCCAAACATCTCTCAAAGGATATACAAAGGCTCTCGCTATGCTCGCATCTACCATCATGAGAACTCCCTATGGACGTGTACATGTGAAATGCTCAAAAACCCATATCTATAGAATTGTACATGTCAATAGACTCTCTCACTGATATCTCACTAGCTGACCCAGCTCATGGTATAGCTGAGCTATCATGCTGCGACCCCATGAGAACATAGTCCTCTCTCTCTCCATCCTCCGTATGAGATGTGTCAGAGGTGAACAAAATATGGTACCCTTTGAGTTGGGTAACACAACCAAGGCTACTATACATAACATCACCTTTTGTACTAAAGGTGTACAACCTGATAGTACGAAAGATAGTAGGATCTAATTTGATCAGGTCCGCATCACTGGACGCACTCCCGTACAATACTTTGTGTCTGCATAGATCTCCTCAAAACCATGCTATGCTCTGGGTCTAATGGTCTCCCCTCAGACTGGAAGCTTTAGGATCCTGTAGACATCCTCTAAGGTCACTGTGATCTCACCAGAGGGAAGATGGAAGGAGCATGTATCCTCATCCCACCTCTCTATCAGAGCCGATAGCATGGCTCGGTGTAGTCTGACCTATGGAAGGACTAATACCTAGTATAGTCCCACATCCCTCAGTAACTACATCCCCTCATCATCAAGCTCAGATAGTCTCTCCTTGACTTTCACTAGCAATTCCCCAAAAGGATGCTCTTAGAAGCAGACTAGGACCTGCAAGCACAAACAAAGATCATATCAGTCATCTGTATCATCAAATTTGCAAAACTAACTAAACTAGGTCAAAGTCAACCTCATTTAGGTCAATGTCGACCTTACTGGGTCAATGTCAACTTTATTGGGTCAGGGTCGACCTTTTTGGGTCAAGGTCGACCTCATCTAAAAACTGACAAAACCCCCTCTGGTCAATGTCAGCTTTCATGGGTCAAAGTTGACCTAGATGGGTCAATGTTAACCTAAATGGGTCAGGGTCGACCTAAAGGGGGCAAAATTGACCTAGCCTATAAAAAATAGGAATTTGGAAAGTACAAAGGAGGATAACAGTAAACTCACCTCAGGTAGTGGCCGTCCGATAGCTAGGCTGTGTCTCAGTGTCTCCAGGTGTGTCGCTCGAAGTTCCTCTCTTCTTGGCATCTTGCTTCCTCGTTTTGAATATGAGAATGGTAAGAATGAGTAAGTATTTCTCTTTTACTTATTTATAAGTTTGAATTAGGGTTTTATTAGGGTTTCCTTAGGGTAAACTTGGATTTTCCATTCTTATGCATTTAGATAGACATCCACTCTTTTCATCATAACTTGAGTTCGATAACTCTATTTTTAGTGCCATCTACAGCATTGGAATTGTGATTCAGATACCTAAATCCTTGAATCAATTTAGGAAGGTTAGGAATCCTTCTAATTGGTTTAGGAAATGACTTTTCAACACTTTACATCTCCAGTATATAGAGTTTTTCTTATCACCCTGTTTCACCCTTCCGAAATAGAAAGCCGAAATAGGGGGGGCATAAGGGGCTCTATACACTTCTCAAATTATCATATAGTAAGCTTCAAGTGATTTATGGATTTCCATTAACCTTGTGTGTTGCAGGTTCTAACAATTGTCTACAGGATCTTTACATCGAGGACTTGGCTATATCCTTTTTATTTACTATGTTGTTTTCTTACTTTAGATTGCATATTCACGTAGTGTCATATCTAAGCTAAAGTGGGGGCTAAATGTATCATCTTTAAATGGAAGAACTTCCATCTTGATGGGTTTAGCACCCTCTTTTAGTACATTTATCATGATAGACTTACATTTAGGATGCATGTTGCACTTATCTTCTTCATTCTAGGTGAAATTAGGGTTAGGATCTCGTGGATTCTCCTGAATTTCCCTCTTTCATGGCTCTATTTTCTAGGTAGGACTTAGAAATAGGTCCTCCTAGCTTTCATCATAGTTATCATAGGATTTTATGCCTATTCCTGGCATTCTATCCTGATTTGATCTCATTTCTAGGTCTTTGGGTATCCTCGGGACCTCTTATCTTGTTGCTGATTGGATCTAGGTACAGGGTCAAATTCGAGGTTGATCTTGACTAGGTCAGGATCAAGCTTGAATCTGAATAGGTTAGGATTGAGCTCAAACGTAACTAGGTTAGGTCCAACCTCAATTTTTCCCCCCTCATTCAAATTTCTAGAATTTTTGATTTCTGGGCATCGGGCTTTCGGGATATTTATTTTCCCGCCTCCAAATTAATATTACATTTCAGGTTTCAGGATGGTAAATCCTCTAATTGCATTTAATCTAGGTATATTTTCTAAAGGTTAGGACCTAATTGGTATTTAATTCTCCAAGGTGGCCCCTCTAGAGGATTGTGCCCTAGTTCACTATAAAAGGAGGCCTTCCTCTCTCATTTTCAGATCAACTTTTCAAGCTCAAGCACTCTCAAGCAAGGTGATTGATCCAACATCCATTATTCACATCTCTCCATCAAGTTTTGTGAGCAAGAAGGTTTCAAGAAAGCAAGGAATGGTGAAGATGTAAGATAGAAAGAGGATGATATAGGAGATCAAGCCATTGTTGACATCAAGCATCTTTATGAACACCTATTTGGAGCAAGAGAGATGCTTTCTTCCTTGATCCACCATCATCAACTTTCAAGCATTCAAAGATTCAATCATGGGGTAACAATTACGGGTTGTGAGTTTGGTAGAAGTACTTTAGCCTTGGGGGGTTGGTATGCTTTTCTTTCTTATTCAAATCTATGCATTGTTATTTCATACACATTCATGGTAGGGTTTTGATCTAGAGGATTAGATCTTG
Source organism: Chamaecyparis obtusa (assembly GCA_027943335.1). NCBI lineage: Eukaryota > Viridiplantae > Streptophyta > Pinopsida > Cupressales > Cupressaceae > Chamaecyparis > Chamaecyparis obtusa. Next base: position 1,550,660 of record BSBK01004133.1, read on the forward strand.
GCATTACACTTTCAATACATACACACACACACATTCTATTTCAATAAGCTATTCGTGGAGGTGGAGACCACAAAAATGGGGGTTTGATTAAGGCAAAACCCTATATAGCCACCCCCAAAACCCCCTTTTTTAGATATCTACAGTCGATGTTTCAGGAATCAGAGAATAGATTTGAGTACCCTTTTCACCGAACTTCCAGGATATGCGAACAAAATTAGAATCAAGCTTCAGAATAAAAATGTGGTATTTGACCTTTTATGAGGGTCAAACTCGACTTGCTGCCGGAAAGATGAAACTTTTCTGGGTTTTCTCTGTCTCAACTTTCTGATCACAGATCTGGTTGCAAAATCTTTTGAAACCTCATATAGACTTCAGAAAATAGGTATTTCCAAATCAATTTCACAATGAGGTATGTATCTTGACCTAATTAATTTTCAAGTATTTCCAGATTTACTTATGCTATGCCAATTCCAATTTGAATTCAAATGAATAAGTGTTGAATGTTAGGTACATTGTTAAGCTTCCATTTTCCCCCTATTCAGTGATAATGTTTCTCCATGTAGGGTTTCTTAGGAGTCCTATTCAACTTAGATCTGCACTCATGTGCTTGATGTACAAACTTGTTATAGTTATAACAACAACCAATAAACTTAGGAGTGGATTTAGGAATACCTTTTTCTTTGCTCCTACAAACATTTGTTGTGTGGCCCAGTTTTCCACAATGATAGCATGATAGCTTCTTTGGCCTTTGGTTGGTGTAGGCATAGTTCTTTTGTTCAGCTTGTCTTGATGATTATCCTTTCTCGGTGTAGCCTAAACTAGTAGTGTTGCCAAGTCCTCTCTGACTAATCAGAAATTCATCTATCTTCTTAGTATTGTCTTCAACTTTCTTGATTATTTCATTATGTTGTTATTGCATTTTGACTTTATTTTTCAATCTTTCATTTTCTTCTCTTAGTTCACCGATGTCTTCTAGTTTCCTTGTAAGCTCACTATTTACTCGGTTGACTTCCTGACTTATGACAACCATCTGATTGAAAATTTCAAAGTGATGCTCAGTGAGTCTTAGTATGTCAAATTCCTTTTCTTGTAACTTCTCAGTCATTTTTCTCATGTATTCAATAGCTAAGTTCCTTTCTTATTCTACTTGCCTAGCATTGTTTAGGACATCAATCATCCTAACCATTTGTGTTTCTTGACCGATCTGCAGAGCTTTGAATTGTTCAGTAAGATGTAGATTCTTTTCAGATAAATTAGATATTGCTCCTTCAGATGCATCAGATATACTGCCTGATCCAGATCTGATGTTGTCAAATGGGTCATATATCTCTTCTTCATGGTAATTAGTCTCACAGTTTCGAATTGCCATATCCTTCCTTTGAATTAGTAACTTCTTCAATTCATCTTTGGCTTGCTTGAATTATTCAATAAAGATTTGCATCTGTATCCTTTGATTCTCAATAGTCTTTTCCAACCTATATCTTTCCATCCTTAGATATTAACCTCTTCAGTGGTTAAACTTCCTTAATAAGAGATCCAGCTTTGATGCCAATTGTTGGAATTGTAAATATAAAGTACTGAGAGGGGAGGGGTGAATCAGTACCCTCAAATTTTTTTATCACTTAAACCTTTGCAATAAGAGATATTCATTAACCGACTTATTCCATTGTTTGTAACATACATTCATATAACTTATAAATGTAAAGTGCATGTAAACAAAATAATAAATCATACATGAAAATATTAACTCATGACTCAGATATTTTGGTTACACAAAAACCCTTGTTAGAAGGTAAAAACTGCAGTGGGGATGACACCCACAAATTCTTCACTACTATAGT